>DWJN01001792.1:0-16878 GCA_018248895.1 Carystus phorcus
CTGATCTAGTCGTTTACTTTTTTATATAACTAGTAGACAACCAAATAGACAAGCCACCTGTAAGTAGTAATTACTCATAAAGTTCCCCAACATATATATGACGCGTGGCTGGTAAAGATAAAAGACGACAAAAGAAAACCTAGCGAAATGGTAATCACCTTATTTAAAACTTTAATGTTTGATACTTAAATAAATAGATACTTCTTTTAATTCTAGATTAGTAGATATACAACATTGTTGGATATATTTCACATACATATGTTTCGCATGAAAAACGTAGTCAGTAGTATCGTTATTATGTTATTGTATCTACAACTTTTTGTTTCAGTTATGTGCATAGATTTGACTTGAGACCGAAGTTTTTTTTCTTGATGTTCATGGCTAGTGATCACTACGCATTTCAGGCTATTAGAAAAACAAAATATTAACTAATTCAATCAATTATTTCACTGTTTTATTATTGATTGTTCAAACTTCAGACTATTTACAAAACGATATAAGTAAACTCCTGTACCATTCAAATACACTCAAGCAACTGAACTAGCCGTCTTCAATGTGGATACATTAACCTTTGCGCATAGGTTTGTCATTTTGCCGCGTTGGATTTTCTATGCAAACGGCGGAGATAAAGATTCAAGATCAGCTCCGTGCTATGAATTTATTGGCTGTTACATTAATATTTCCTGGTTTTGTGTTTAGATTCCAGCAACTGTGTCCGTCTCGCCCGCGGGTTTTCAATCTTGTCCTGTCACTGTTTTGTTATCCCAGTCCAGTTTATTAAGGACAGACTGTACTCGGATTGTGTTGCATTTAAATATAATAAGGCCTTATGTTACTAACGACATTGTACTAGACATTATATGGCATTAGTTATAATTATTTTTATAATATTTGTCTGTTGTATTTAATTCATGTGTCGTTATATTTGTCCGCTATTTACACGAAAACTACCAAATCGATCGTATTGAAATTTTTACACGGGAGGTACGTAATTTCTTTTTTTTATATTTTTCATCTAAGTTAATAGATAAATCATTATTAGCATGTTTTGAAAGTTCAATAGTTCATTGTAAAGACGTCGGTGTAACTTAATTAAATGGTACAATGCGTACATTTTCATTATTAAATATACAAAATCGACATAAAAATCGGACAGACAATTTCAATGTTTTCCAAATTTCTAACCCACTCGTTTCTCAGTAGCCAGAATTTAATGAAGGTAAACAATATGTATTTCATGAGAAAGATCTAAAAATATTTTCTGGCTGTAAACGGCTTTAGTTCCACGTACCTTTTTCCCGCTCGTCCGTATTTAATTGCAAAACAAACAACTGTGTGAGAGCTACCGACTACAGAGCCAACTGAACTGAAGCGCCGTAACTTAGATAAGTAGGCGACTAGATAATGTAAGTACAAAGTAAGGACTGCACAATGTTTACTTAGCCGCTTTTGTTTTTGTATTAAACGCTCCTAAGTGCCTAGTACCCTGTGTTCGGCTTCCTTGCTGATATTACTGCTTTGCTTGATCTTTTTTGTTTTAAATAGTGTTAAGATTTTTAACATTACACAGACGGCGTAAGCCACTTGTTAAATTGAGGGAGTTATATTGAAATCAAACTATTTTCGCTTTTTAGATGTAGGAATGCTTTAAAGTCGGCATTATTGTAATTATTACAAATAATACCTAAAATATTATATTGATATCGAAGCTTAAATAGGTTGTTTTCATATTTCAAATTGAATGTTTGTAATTAATAGCTTGCAGATAAAAATTCACATGTATAGATTTATTCCTATTACAATTATTATTAGTAGGTATACGTATATCTGTTAACTTAATCATACCATGTCATAGTAAAAACGGGGCGTGACTACATGAATTGCTCTCCGAAGAGTGTAATCGCTCATGCGTGTTAGCATTTATCATTGTGCTATCGGTCACGCGATATCATTTTCGTTTTCATTTCATTTTATAGTTGTCGATCAGCAACGCGCGATATGACCTCCCTAGCTCTGCTTATTTTATTAATAGTTTCACGTTGTTATGGTTACCTATGATGTACATTGAATAAGTATTATACGGATTAGTTCTTTCTACGTAAAAATGTCAATTAGCGGATAGCTCAGATCGTATTGGGCCGGCCTTTTGACCCCACTCCCGTGGTAGTAATCGCATCGTAAAGCAACATTAGTTGCCTCTCTGCTTTTTGATAAAGCTTCGCACGTGAGTTATAATTATTCATTTAGTAATTAAGTCATTTGAGTTTACCGCCAAATGATTAGGGTTCAAGCTTGGGGATTGATAGTATTGTATTTGTTTATTTTTGCTGTCTTAAGTTTGGATCGGCCACGCTTTCGGTGTTACTGGGGCTTATTGAGGGCTGTGACCACTCGCAGTATGATTGTAAATCTGCAAGTTTGTCAGCTAATAAACGAACTTAGGTGTTCATTGCCTATAGCTAAGAAAATCAGGGATATAAGTTATAGGAAAGTGTGGAATCTAATTTTCCAATGTTGAACGTAAATTAAATGATAGAACAGAAGTTATAGGAATGTGTTATTCAAATTTTTCAGTGTTGAAACTAAATAAAATAGTCTATCATTTATTTTCGTACAGTATACTTACCCGAAATTCTAACCCTTTTATTCCTCAACTCGTCTGTTTACCCACTTTAACAGCCTAACCCTGAGATATGAGTCCGACAATGCCATAGTTATTTATATGATAAAAGGTATTTTCCATATGATAAGGGACAATTAGACACGTGTTTGTAGTACAACGATTACTCAAGCACTTTAGTTTTTGCCGTACCAAACGTTTACTGTAAGTGATTAGTTGAGTTGGTATGTTAACCTGACTTCCTACCTATATTACAGTAATATTCAAAGCTTTTAAGTTGTTTTTGTATAAGTGGTCATGATTAGGCTTTTAAAGATATTTTAGATATCTCCGCGCTCGGCGTGTTTCCTGTTCAAGTTAAGTAAGGAGCAATGGTATCATTTGTAGCGTTTTTTATTTTTAGAAGTTTCCTTTTATACCTATACAAAACATTTACTTCTCATTGTCTATATATCAAAGACCAGTAGAAAGTTCAAAGAACTGTCTGTTTTGGTTGGGTGAATATTGGTTGTAGTATTATGTTATATAGTCTATAGCCTTCCTTGGTAAATGGACTGCCCAACACAAAAATAGATTTTCATTTCGAAGTAGTGGTTCCTGAGATTAGCCCGTTCACACAAACAATAAAACTTAAGAGCTTTATAATATTAGTATAGTTATAAAAAAAGTTTTTTAGGTGTAATTATTACAGCAATAAATTCATAAATTTTATAAAACTATTTCTTTGTTTATCAATGCGATTGTTTTCAATATGATTGTTTTAGATGCTGTTCTACACTATTTTTATGTGTTTAGTAGTGCTAAAGAATTCTAGATCCATTGACTTATACAAATACATTACATACAATACATTTTTATGCAAACAGTACTTTCCGAATATGATATAATTCTTGCTTTCTATATGAATACTAAATGATCTTTCGAACAAACACAGGTCGTTAATAAGAAGAAAAGACTTTAAACTATTTGCCTTAGACGAGTTCGTTAGAAAGTCCCCTGTTTTTAACATCATTAGAAGCCATGCGCTGTTCCCGACAGTCCAGGTACCGTTATACGTTCATCAGTAAATACATCTGACATCTATTAAACGCGAGTCAAAGGTCTCTTGTTCGGTCCAATTTATTTTCATCAAAGTCAGTTTAATAGAGTTTTTTGTCGTAGATACCACTATATCGGCCTTCAAATATTTTAATTAGATGGTACACAAATAAGAGCTATGGACGTCGGTACGAGCGTGACCACGCGACAATGTGAACCTCAGGTACGGAGTGGCTTCAAGTAAATTGGATGTCGATCGAAGCGTAACAATTTGTTCCGACAAAGAATTCTAAACTTACCTTTTATAACTGTTCGTAAATATACATAATGAAATGGTCTCGGTAAAGAATACAAAGGCAGTTTTTGTTTAATTTTGATGCATATTTTAAAACATCATAAGTAGTCCAATCGGAATAATGTAACTAAAATATATCCTCAATTTTCAATGAATGTTTACAGATTTCTTGTACTGTTATTAAAATAAAACGGTCATTAATGGCAAGGTAACCAAGTAATCTATATTAAAGAAGAAAGTATTAGATACTAGTCATGTTCTTAATGAAAAAAGGTATGTACATACTCTTTAGTGTCACACGCATACTTTTTACTTACCTTTGTAACTTGTTTTTGGAATGGAATTATGAAGAAAACACAAGTTCCATTTTATTTTTATTCTTGAAAAAGCAACAGACAAATCAATGTAGACGTTTCGAGTGATTAGCACTACCATAAAATAAGGTACAAAGAGAGGCCAGTAGATTTATCGCGAAGAGCGAGCATCACCGTAAATATCCGTCTCACGCTTCCACTTCCTCTGAACTCTTCTATTGATTTATAGCGGCGTTTTAAAAGCTAACTTTTATAAACCGACTTGGTACCAGTTGTTACCAACTGTCTGCGGCATCTGGCCAGCTTCTTTCGCTCAGTTTTTAGTTGTGATTTCGAGAACTTTGTCCTTTTAAACTTCTCGTTATTATTTTTTTCTGTGTTAATTTTTTATATTTATAATGACACATCACTGTCTCAATTTGAATTCGTCCGAAACATAAATAGCTGTAATTTGTTTGTCTTGCAATCTAGAATATATTTTTTAATGCTTATTTTTGGAGCAAATGTGACCCCTCATATAACAACTCCTTAACATCGATGCATTAAGTGCCGACATAAAAAATATCATTAAAATATTGACGATGGCAAAAATTACATTTTGTTACTAACAAATCTACATATATGTATGTGTCACGTTTTTATTATACAGTATTTTAAGCAAAGATAATTTGCGTAATGAATTGTATTTGTAATAAATAACAAAGCGACGGGCAAGTATCGTAAATTACTACTATAATTTTATTGTATTCAAAAGCCTATTATCAAGTAAAGTTCCATTGATACATCAATAGTACTTACTCTGTTTTAGAGCGCATAAATCCTTATTAATCCTCATTTGGTAGTCTTTTCAATAAGCAATAATAAGAGGCAAGTAGCCGCGGCTATAATTTCTATGGTGCTCCTTGCCATAAATCAAATACTGGTGTACTTGTCATCAGTATAACGTAGAGGACATACTGGATTATTTATGAGGATCGAGTGGTACGTTTCGCGTTTAGTTCTAGTCCAGTTTCCCAGCGGATTATAGTCTCTGGCTACTAGTGCTATCGTACTGTCAGTTTGTTTAGCTTAACACTAACTTAATTGGCTATAAATTAAGTTCTTACAAGTTGGCCGGTTCCCGACAATACGATACGCTTTCTCGTCTCGAAGATAAGAAGGTTATCGCCAGCGGGGAGATGTTGAAGATTTATGCGAGTAGGTTTAATCTACATTGAGCAATATTAAAGTGTATTGTTATTAAACGATGGCTCATATTTTTCTGATAAACTGTATGACTTATTTATGTAGCGTCGTAAAATGTAACCTCTTCGGACGTTGAACCGAGTTTTAATGATAACTTTGAGATGTCGAGGTGGTTTCAAAGTAGTAGGTATATTAAGATAAACAGGACAAATAAACAATACAAAAATTATGAATTCACATACAATATGGAGGTCTCAAAGTAATCGTGAGATAGTGCTAAGCCTAATAAATTGATATACCATGATTGATAGGTCACAGACAATAATTTGACCATACAGAAACTTTCACAAAAAAGAATTTATATTCGATGGACGATCCTATAAAAATATATTAAATGATATATTACTTTTGTTAGGGTTATACGTATACTTGGAAATGTTTTATGTGGTTTACATATTGCTAATGTCATAAACACTAAGGTCTATTGATTTGAATATAAATGTCGAAATTTGCTCAATTTTATAAAATTCGTATACGAGTCTTTAGTGTTACAAATGGCCTTGAGAGACGGTGATTACCACCAGGCGGCACATTTGCTTTTTTATCGTTCGTTTACATGGAAAACCTATACATATAAAATTGTATTACTTGATCGATCTCACCGCACGAATATCGACAGCAACCGATTCCACGTCAATATTTTTTAGAATTATCGTCTATTTATCTGTGAAGTTGAATATAAAAAGGTCTCGTTTTATTTTAAACGTTTTATAAAAGAAAAACTTCACTTCTACTGCCATCACACACAGCTAAAGCCCTGCTATGTGTAATGTTCTGAGTAAACATTTATTTCAGTACGGATACTATAGTACACGTTTTCTGAAGCGAAGCAAGGCTACGGTAGTGTTTTGTTCGAAACAAAACATAGTTTGTTACTAGTAACAGAAAAACTAACACAGTACTCGCGACAACAACTCCAATCGGAGTAATCATTCGGGTATCTGCAGTGAGCCTCTGTGGTAGAGGCACTACACAAAGCAGTATACTTATGCACCGCTTCCCTTTTCATTTCACATTTGAGTTCGCCCTGTACTGTATGACTCTTTCACAATTAGTGGCGCAGCTAAAGTGTAGTGTATGTTGTGCTAATTGCTGTCATTAGATTAGCCTTGTAACTCATAGCTCGGTGGCTTGTATCGATGTTATGCGATCGACAGTGTTAAGCAACTTCGGGCGCGGTCGGTACCTGGATGACTGACCGCCAGTGGCTGAAATTTCTTGAGCGTTTCCGTACTTCGAATAACATAAACTGTCGATCGTTGTTATGGCAAATAACAGCTGTCAAGCTATGTCGGAGACCTTCGGGTGGCTTAAAAACTTCCGACATTTGTATTGGTCACTAACCCTTCCACCAATCTACAGTGGTGAAGCGTGGTGGAGTATGCTCTAAACCTCCTCAGTGATGAGGCGAGACTCGTGCTCATTAGTTGGCCGTTATTGGATTGAATATAGTGGATTACCGTTCAAACGGTCCTGGCTTCTGATTGATGCTAAAGGATGAGTTTAAATTTATCTTCTTGGTCTAGCTATGTGTCCTCGTTTTTCTATGTTGTCCGTAGCATCCACGATACAAGGAATCCTAGTGTGGGGCTTTAAGTGTGTAGCATTTATTGTATGCCGGATGAGCTGGCTTTTCCCAAAAACATTCATTATTTCCAGGTGGCGTTAAGGATCTCCCAGCGTTAGTAAAACGACTAGTCAAACGTCTTCGTTGTTAGTAAAACCTTATGTAACAATCTGGCATAAAGCAGATTCGATGAAAAATCAGAGTAACTATCTTTCGAACGGTTAATAAATGAATATATAAATTAAAATTAATAATATAAAATATAAATAAAAATTAATAATATAATAATAAAGTATTTAAAAAGTGCAAACCAAGACTTTTTGAATTTAGTTTTCACGTACAATGTCAACCACCGTTACCTGCAATGAATGATTTAAATTTAAATAACTCAGGTATACATCTAAGTTTGGATGAATAAGTCCATGACAGTTGTCCGTGCCTTAGCTCATACATTCATTGGAAGTAATACAGTTATAAATATTCCAAAGTATGTATATTAAAGGTTGTAAAACTTTTTTTGGTTGATACCTTACCTTGAGATTCGGTTAGTTCTTATTAGGTATATAATATTCCCAAAAAAAATGTTTATGTCGTAGAAAACTTACTACATAATAAACTTAAATATTGCTGTATAATTCTATTTTAAATATTTAAGACCAATTTGTGAGTACCAAACACATAGAACTTAATACCTAACATGAAACAATGTAAGGTAAAATCCTTTACGATACAGTGAGTAAAAAGAATAAAAATAAAAAAGTTCACAAACTCGATTTGCACCTTGTATACCCGACCCATAAAAGTATGGGCGCGCCCTTATATTAGGTACACGAGGGTAGTATGTTAAGGCGGGGCAATGCACAGTTTAGTGCTAAAGAGCTTTATCTCCCACACAGGAACGTTCTTTAACGGTTTTGCGCGTAACAAGTATCATTAAGTTTAACGGTGCATAGTGCATACAAGACATGTTACGAAGTTATGAACATGCGGGGTAATTATACATTTATGAGCTAAGCTTCACTGCGTTATACGCCATTTCTTAATTTCCATATCAACTACTTTTACGCTTTATTATCAAATTTTGTTGTACATAATATCTAGGTATGCAGCATGTAATTATTTATTTATACACTTACGGTTATAATTTGTATTCGGTAGCATCTAGGACAATACTAAGAGAAAGTGTGTTTAGTATGGCATCGAAAAATTATAATAAAGTTCTCGAAAGTCTTCCAAAAATTACCAACATTAAAGTTGAATAGAAAACACTCTTAAGTTAATAAATACTATTACTCAGTTCATGAATTTCTAACGCCGAAAATATGTAATCTTAATTAATATTTGTATACCCAAAAGGGTCGAACATAGAGCACTTTATACAATTATTTTAAGACCTATACCTAATAGCTATGCTCACAAATAAAGTTATTTGTATTTGTCTTTAGAAGCTGTGAAATGTAACATGTGCTTTATAAATTTGATGTAATATCTTAATATAGTCTGCATATAATATATAACATTTATATGTATGTAGTTGCACACGTATTATGCATATTAAAATGAAATTTAACCCAAGCTTTTAGATTACATTCTGTGACGCGTGTTTCTCCTTCACGGGTTGTATTTTGTGTTAGGTATTACGTCACTTCACGCTTGATGTTCTTCTATTTACGCGAAGGGAATGAGAGAGACTCATATCATGGTGTTTGTGTCCCTCTTATGTAATTCTTTCAACCTGTTTGTCTTGGATTAAACGCATGTCTTTGCTTTTAACGCTACTGTTTGCTTGCCCGCCTACATAAATATTTGTAAGAACGAACGAATGGGCACATTTAGTTTTCTCGGTTATGAACCTTTTAATTGCTCTTCTTATACTTTTGAATTATTACCGCGATTAAATTAAGCCCGCTCGTAAACGCACTCGTAAAAAATGCCTCGTATTAACTTTCGAAAATAAACGCGTCGAATAGTGGGTTGATATGAAGATTAGAGTTATGATTCGATTTGATATGGGTCGCGTATCTCGTCGATTGTGATCAAAGAAACGTTCCGGACTTAGATCGAACGGGTGTTTCGTGCAACTGTACATTCGAACTAATGATATCGGCATTGTTCACGTTTCAGATCGATCGTAAGTACACTCGAGTACACTGTTAGTTGTTACGGAAATCACAAATAAGGTCTACGCATTGAATTAGCTCGAGATTCGAGCGATCAAGATCATAAAGTAGCGGAGTAGTTCGAATAAACAAGTGTCCTATCGGTCGCTGTGCGGTAGAATGTTTTGTATTAATTATGGAACGAACCGTTAGCCTTATTATTGTGCATTTCAGTATCTACTAGACGCTTAGTTACCGAATCGAAATCTGTACTTATGACTTATGTTATTAAATTAAATTTTAAGGCGTAATGGCAAGGGAAATAATAAATTATATGTGTATAAAGCTATAGGTGTTATAAGGGGTCATAGAGATTTTGTATTTATATAAATTTTCATACTTTATGGTCAGCTTTAACAACAATATGTAAAGATAAAAGCAGCTCAGTATTTGATATAGAAGGACTAACTTCGAGTATTGCGTGGAATTCATTTATTTTCCTGACTATAAATCACGTGTTTACCTGTTTACGTGATTTACAAAAACAATTTAAATTATTCATGTAATACACAACACAAGAAGTAGCTTAAAATATGTTAAAATTATGTTATAGAAATAATTACAGTAGCCAAACGCTAGCTTCAGAAATATATTTAAAGGAGACATTGCGTTTCTATTATCACCAATAATAACAAACAAGAATTTATGTTATTAAACAGGCGTAGAGAAGCGAATTGATCGCCATCTAAGCGTAGTGCAGAATAAACGACGCGTCAGAACTTAAATCAGATACATAGCAAAACATAACCATTCCGTTCGTCTTTACGCCTTCGCTCCTCGTACAATTGCACATTGGTTGGATAATATTCGCGTTGCGGCTATCGGATTTGGTGTCGATATCGCTTTGTAACGGTCTTTGTATCGACTGCATTCTACGCATTTCCTTTTTGATTACGTTTCGTGTCGTGATTGCATCTCGGAACGTACGTGACGTAACTTACGCATATTAATTTCGCTTTTTATTTCCATATCACAACTCTTCTAACGCTACAATCTCAAAATCGAAACCCTTTAATTATTATCCGTATAATATTCTGTCCTGTATAATAATATAGGATCATAAGGAGATAATAATGAAGAGATTAAATATCAATATTAGATATCAATATACGCTCAAAGATGAGAACTAAAATTGGATCAATATCTTTGATATCTATGATACGAAGACAACAGTTAAGCGCTTGTATTTTAATATACATGCGTCTAATGATCACCTTTCGATAATCTTTTATACGAGGCTCAAACTCAAAGATCCACTTGCCGGTCAAACAATCAAAGATTTGATTGATTATCCCAATTGAAACACGCTTCGTTAGCGACCGCGTCCATGCGCACATCTGTCGCATGGTCCACGGAACTTCTGAGACTTACAAAATCCGACGAGGCTTGCTAGATAGAGACAAACATATCGAACGTTTTTATAGGCCAGAAAGAGAGAAACCATACAAAATTATCCGGAACGGGGGTGCACTGTCCTTAAAGTTCGATGAGTTTCGAAGGAAATTTGGTTTCGGGTCAAAAAAATACTTTAATCGAAATTCATGAGCTGTCATATTGATAAGCAATAAAAACAGTGGACGAAGATTTCTTTTTGTTCCTGTATTTAATATATACGACGTCAATAATTTTTGTTTGAACAAATGTACCGAAATACGAGTCATTCGAATTTCTCCCAAAGTAAATAGTATAATAATAGTTTCTCGTAATCCTTTACGCATCTGTATCGTAAAAGGGAACAGATTTGTGTCTGGGATTTCATTTGAATACGACGGGATAGTGGTGACTTTGAAAAGGATAATAATTTCAGGAATATAATTTATCCTTTGTTTATCTTCCTTAATTAGTTTCCATAATAGATTTACTATCCGCATTATAAATAGACCCAATCGACACAAATGAGTGCAGGTTGTTTTAGTTAACGAACATAATAAATTATACTTCATTTTTTACTCGTATTTTCTGAGTCTATGATTAATTTATAACGAGCTAATGATATACAAACACAAACAAAATCTGATCTTAGTCTATACTAATTTCAATAAACTTAAAATGTACACTGAATAAATTATAAATTATATATTGAGATCGAAATATTATCTTTGGAACGATTCTTTATTTTAATACACTTTGTATTATGCCGTAAAACTTTGAACTTTTTATTTTACATAAAATGTTTAAATTTATCGTTCTTGTTTCTTGTGACTGTTTCTCATAAAACTGTTGGTACATACCCCGTGTGTTCTTAATTGCTATCAAAGCACCTTTAAGGTCGTATATTAAAACAGTTTTAAAACAAAAAATATATTTTAAATGCTGAGCTTTTAATAACAATCATAACAAACCTTCTTTATGGGACGTAATGGTAGGAAGTGTCGAGTTGATTTGAAATGCGAGTCCATAACCACTTAGCGTCCAGATCCAGTTTTCTTGCTGGAAATGTATGCTATTGTCTCCGGCGAGATATAAAATACCGATATGACCCTGCGACGTCTTCGTTGCAAGAAATATTCAAGGGATACGGCCCACACTTTTAATAGTGGTTACATCATTTCCACACAATGAAAGTCCCGTCCACACCCATTCTCTGTCCGTATGATTTGAAATTATAGCACCGTTTTATTTGCTCTCGGCGCATTTATATGCGGTCGCCAAGCCGCACATTGTGCCACAATATTATATGTTAAGGCACCTACATACATAACGCCACGCGACGTTCTCTACCGGAGTGTCGCGCGAGTGTCGCAACACTCCCAATGCGCGATCGTGTGGGAGGCAGAATGAAGCAGTAATTTAATCCTTGATTGTGTTCACATTTAATTTATTCCCTGCACGATCAAATTTGGTACATGTTTGTGACCATTATGCATCATTGTAGTGCCAACTTGATTTAATTCACCTTTTACGCGATCCCGAACGGGTGACATTCAGACTGCTTTATTTAAAAACAACCCTTATTTGGAATGAGAATGGAATGGATTCTATACAACAAACCACCAGTATACACTGCCAACGAGTGCTGATTGTTGCAATTATAGAATATTTTTAAATAAATATATTTTTATGGCAATGTTTCAATGCGCATGCAGGTTTTCCAAGCGATTATTCAATAAATAATTTTTGTTAAACGGCAGTGGGTTAAATTTATGAGTCTGAACCTATCAATTTGTGATAGTATTTATAACATATTATTATCCTTTTATAATAAAACTAGATTTTTAGACCGTTTTGGTGTAATTTTAAAATAGTTTAAGGACTATCGTCTCGAATCATAATTATAGGCGGTCCGTTGAAGGCAATGGCTATAAAAACTTTAATGATGCTATAATGCAACATCAATAAAGTAAATTGGCAGGATGCATCCATAATAAGTAAATGGGTCAACACTTCGCTTGGTTTGCTATTCAAAACGGTTCGTTTTAGATGTTTACGTAATTTACCTAATTGTATGTTATTAAAAGTTTATTGCGGACAATTTTGAAACCGATTTTAAGTCTAACGGAATACAATTCTATTTCATTGGATTTATATAATGAATTTTAGCTCAAGCTAAGTGATGTTGAATGACAGTTTATATTCGCGTTGAAAGGTAAAATAAAATTGTTGAGGTTTGTCCGCCGCGTGCAAAAACCTTGTACGAGGAAAGGAATCGATGGAAATAATAATACGGGTACGTTGTAGACGCAATAAACGCGAGGTGTACGAGTCCATATTTCATGAAAAATTCATATCATGGCCGGGGCCTAATGATCCCGATGCCATCTTTTATTGCCAACGGGGACATATCTTTCATTAATCGTCCATTCCGAACATGTATTCGTTTAACCTTGAACGTCTTTAAAGCCATAATCCACATTCTTAATACGCATAAGTCTTATTAAAAAAATTACGTAGAGTAGATTAGTTGTGCTAATTATTTCATTACTAGTGATAATTAACTTTGCTAGACGCGGGCGATTATGAAACTTGTAATCAGAGTGATTAAGGCTACAATAGAATAAGTGCATTGAATAATTAAGTGCATAATTTACAAGTAGATGTCGGTAGCTAAGGATGGTTTCTTTCACCGAAATTATACTTTGATAGTTTAAAGGTGTTTTCCTGAAGGCCTCTGGAAAATCAACTTTTAATCTAGAAAGTAATGAGCCTTGTGGATCGTGAACCTATGTGTAAAGTAAAAAGTTCCGGATTCGATTCTCGGCCGGAGCAGATAATTATATAACTGTGTTATTTAATACGTTTATTAGCTTGAGTAGTTGTAACACTTAATACTATTAATTAACTAATCCCAAGCATAATATGTAGTAGTAGATTCACTTAGTTGAGACAGTCATCCCGCTTTAGGAATCCCCAAGCGACGAAATAGTCCAAGTAACTAAAGGGACATTTACAAATATTATTGGTTTATAACAAAAAGCCAAGATACTTATTATACATTGCCAAATTTATTCCATAGTATACACGAACCATTCTATCAGTTTGAAAATTGATAAAATCGTTTCTAGGTCATGCAAATTATTACCTAACGATAAATTGAAGTCTATATATTCCGATGTTCCTAATTGAAAACTCAATTTACTCGTACTAACCGATGTTACTCGTAGATAAGTCAGATTTCTACATAGGCACTAACTTAGAATGTGTTCTCTCCAATATCGTTTAAATTATACAAATGTGTATCGATATAAGAAAACCAATAACTGAAATACTCACATCTGCGAAATAGTTCACTCAATTTTGCTTTTTGTCTCCTATATCCAATAACCTACTTTTACTTAGTACACGGTTGGAGACTGGGAGATGAAATTGAATTTCTACTTGTAAAAACGGACCGGTAATAGAGTTTACCTTCAGCAGATCAAATAAAATAAAACGAGAAACGTATGTTGAAGCAGATCAGTTATTTTTTCAACAATTAAGTTTAGATCAATCTGTTGCAATTTTTTGTTGTTTAAAAAGCTTATATTATAAATTCGTTGATCATTAACCAATATGGTTGTTTTAATGATACTTATGATACAATAGCTTATGTTAAACGTAAGTATGTAGCAACATCAGACAGACGATAGAATGAGTGTCTGTTAGTGCTAATATTTCCTGAACGTTGCTATACCTACTTAGCTATGTATTCGGTCCGCTTAAATGTGAATCGGTAATGTCGTTGATAAAAGTGCCTTAAAACTTTTATTTCATTTTGGTTGTATCTAAACAGCCTAGATTACTAACCCTAGTAACACTCCGCCATGGTGTCGTAATAGACTACAGGAGCTTGCCTGCTTGAAGGTTAGGCTTTACGTAAGTATGTATAATTGTATATTTATAATCAATACTATTATTAAGTCAGTAATACTATTCCTGGTATCTATATATTAATACCTGAAGCAAAAGCTTTGGTCCACTTATAGTTTATATGTAGGAGAAGTGCAGAACGCTAATATTTTTTTATAATAAGCAGTAGAAGCATATCAAATTAATAAAAATAAACATTTCACACACTACCATCCATTCGACACACATACAAGCGTAATAAAGATATGGCACCTTAATTGTTTACGTTTATATTGTCAATGTGAAGTAACGCTTTCACACATGTATTACGGACGAATTTCGACCGCTGACAAGTCTCTAGTCAAATCAAATAGCCAGCGCTTCTTAAGCCTCTGGTTCACACTACCTTTCAACTTCACAAATTCACTACCACAGATTGTTTAAAAGCAAAAAAAATGCACATGAACATTTTACGATGTATTTTAAAACAATATTCCTTATATTGTTTGTAAACGAATACGTTTAATGCTAAACAACACACAATTTAACTGATACAGGTAGGTAGTAAAGACGCTATGATAGCAGGTTTTTGCTAAATGATTTGGAAATCATTGTATTCTTCACTCGCTGACTTTATGAGACAGATTTTACTGTTTACTGAAATAGAGTTTGAAGATTATGAAAAAAAAAATTAAACGGAACGCAAAATAAATGTTATTGTTGGTTTATTGTATACTAGTTCCACCCGCGACTTCGTCGACGTAGAATAAAAAAAAAAAGATAGTTCGCAGATTTTAAAATAACTTTAAATTCTAAAATAAAAGTAGCCTAAGTTATTCCTTATTACATCAGCTATTTGCCAGTGAAAGTCCCGTTAAAATAGGTCCAGCCGTTCCATAGATTAGCTGGAGCAAACAGACATTCCAATTTTATTTCTTTCTATAGTATCTATACTACATATAAAATTATATATTATATGTAATTCAAAAACTACCTCTATCTAATTTCGAATACAAGAATTGTCGAAATCGGTTGATCCAGTAAAAAGGTATGAGACGACGTAGATATAAAATAATAGAGTCGATTCGAGAACCTCCTCGTTTTTTTGAAGTTCGTTAAAAATAGTTTTATTTAATTATGTCTTTACGGTGCAGTAGTGAAGTGGCTACCAGCTTTTCCTAGCTCTGCAAATATGCTTATACTCTAAAGGAGAAAACTGCCATCTCTCGTATCCGGCTTGTTTATATCATTTTTGGTTATAAATAAAATACTTTAGACGGAAAACTCTTTCAATTCTTTCATAGCGAAATTACGAGACTACAAAGGGCTTTTAAAAATATAAAAGGCAATTTCTTTAATTAAAGCTATTTCATTTGTACATCTAAATGTAGGCGGTAACACTTTGTCAATCTTAAAATGTCATTCTTGGCACTTAAGTGTTTAATGAAAATTAGGCCATTTTTATCTTCCGTTCAAAGTCATTTAAACACAAGTCGTCTTCAGTATTGACTCTTAGATGGGTTAATTTTTCTTTGCATTTGTATGTCATTTTGATGTTAAGGAAAAAAATGCGAGGATTATTACAGAATGAAATTAAAATAAATAAGAGAAAGGAAAGGCTGGGAAACGTTGATTAAAAAAAAGATGTATCGAGGAATTCATCGTTGCTATTACTACTTGTCCATAATAATATTTTCAAAACTAGAAAAAAGAAAATTACGTACAAGTTTAATATAATACCATAAGAATTTCCACATCCTGTTTATACTAAGTACTTGTTAAAATAAAAGTAACTAACTATAAAAGTACAATGGTCAGTGAAATACTAATACATAGCATTGTCCTATTAATCTTAGTGAGACTTGTAAAGTGTAATAGAATTGGACCTTATCATCTTTCGCTAAAGCCTAATTGGTTACCACGATCTTGCTTTACTCAGCAGTCAAATAGCTGTGGCCTAAGGGGGTCGTTTTTCGGAAGTTCCGTCGACTACGACGACCACCAGGAGCCACTGGAAGTGCGCCTCACTTAGCCGACAAAAAGGGACTTAAATATAAGTTTATATTATATGTATGTTAGTCTGTAAGGTATGTTATGGGCCCGGTTGCCCGAAATAAAATTTAAATAAATAAAAAATAAATAAAAATAAAATAAATATTTGATGCGTTCTGGCTGAGAGCTTCAGAGTCAGACACTTTCCTATCTTCCTTCTCTTTTCTTTACTGACAACGCATCAGTAGACTTTGGTGTTTCTTCGGTTGTGTTCCGTTAGAGATCCCGGAGTCCTCCACATAGCGCCGAGGAAGGCCACCGGTGGGTTTTAGTACGGTAAAAATCCCACATAACCCCGTGTCGCTCCCACGGCACCGGGTACC
>DWJN01001793.1:0-16877 GCA_018248895.1 Carystus phorcus
CAATATCTTATTTACTTTTAAGTAATAATTATCTACCTCGCTTTAAACACGTTAGCTATTAAGTCTTGCTTATATAGAGGAGTAGTCTATATTATTTATTTATTACACTGCGTACAAACTTTACAGGTTTTTACTCTCTGGCTGTTCTGTGAAATACAACAGATTCAGAGTGAAATAGGTCCAAATCGGGACTGTAATCCAATACACCTTTGAGCAAGATCAATGCGGAGAGTCAAAGGTGACTGGCTCGCCAAAACTAATGGAAATCCTGGTACTACAAACCATATCTCAAATTGTACTCACGTAGCGACACTATATGTAGACACATGCCACGAATTTCTTGGATTTATAATCTACTGTTTTAAAAAGATACCCTCTATTTTTTATATCAATAGTTAAAAAAAAACAGAATCACCCGATAGTACCTACGCTAGGGTCGCAGAAAACAATAGGTCTTGTTTACAGTGCACGAATGGATATTTACTTATTTAGAAACACCGAAATTTCATTCTACGTAAAACTCATTTTTGTGCTGCTAAAAGAAAATAATCAGTTTCTTGGTCTGTATTTTACTCTTAAATGAGTCTACAGATGAAGATGGATACGAAACGACGACTAATTTCAGACGTTGATTTAAAAACCAATAAACAAAATATCCCTTTCGTATACAAAGTAAAACTATACAGCTTGAATACTTGTAGAAAATAAACATGTCTAAAAATAATAACCTTATTTTCTCAGCCACGGTTCTTTGTTTCCATGAAGAGTCACACTTATTCTGCGTAATGCTCAATTTATACTCGTATTTGAAGAACAGGCGAGTAATACTTGAGAAAATAAGAAAGCGCAGTGTAATTTAACAACGGGTCGTAGTCATCCGCTCTGAAATAATGTCGCGAGCTCGTTAGAGTCCCTAAGAAATGAGATATCTGTTTTCTTTCTGGCTTTTGTACTGCTACTGTTTCACTAGAACTTTGAGTATCTTAGTTAGATCTAAAAACAAGTGCAATCTTAATCGGAAGCGTAGAAGATTTACGGAGACGAAGTGGATTAAAAATTGATAGTTAACAATTTTAAGACTTTTTTCGTAAGAATTTAGTTTTTCTGTGCCATGTTAATATTAAATTATCTATTTAATGGATTAGTCATTTTATGAATGGTAGTGAATATGTTATAATAAGTAATTGAGTTTATCCATTATAAATTATATCTTAGGGATTAGGGATTACTCATGCAACGTTATCCTATCTACAAAAACGACATTATAAGACGTTTTATCATTTAAATAGTATTCGTATTAACATTTGAATTAGATTCAAAGTTATATGATACAGAAGTTCTGTAGAACGCAGCTGCTTACCTAGTTGTTGGGTCATACAATTCAATTTGAAATTTCAGACAACAAAGAAATGTTAGTTGTGCAAGTATATAGAAGTATCTACAGTATACACTCTTTTGGGCTAAACAAATGTTTAGAATTATACACATAAAAGTCAAATGTCAAATGTTACTGTAAAATACTAAATGGTAGCGGATGGATGTTAGATTGAAATTAGATTAAAAGTAAAACGCCCTCAATTAATTACGCCGTATTAAATATTCCATTTCCGAAGTCATACTCATTCAATAAATGCACGTTATTAGAGATAACTCAAAAACGACTCGTAACATGTTTCTCAGCACCAGCTTTCGAATAAATCCAAATCGGAACATCTGACATCAAATTAAAAAGAGGTCTACGTTCATAAACACAGAAAAGGCAACAATACATACGTTTTGATGACAAAAAAGGCAACAATACATACATTTTGATTTTGTTCATTAAATTGCTGTTGGATATAATACACTCATAGATCTAGTCCAATCGATCAGCAAAAAAATCAACATTTTCAGCTGTAACTCATCAACCATGTGTACGATCGGTATAATTCTAGCACCAAAACCTTTATTAGAGGACTTTGAACAAATTTGCTAAAGACATCGTTGCTCTATCTTCTCCCATTTCACAGTCTATAAAGGACATACAGACATTCATTTTTATATATTAAGAAGAAGAAGATTGGTAGGGTTCACAATCAGAATGGCGTTACGATAATAATTACAACAGATTTACAAAACTTGACAACGTTGAATGCTATAAATCTCTCCGGAAAAGACAGGTACACAAAAGTCTTATCTTCTAAATCGGCGATCGACATAAGTCTCGCTTTTATTTCCATATTGGAGCACTGCCAACATACCGAATAACGGTGTACCTTCATAAAGCTGGTTAAATTTAAAAATGGTCAATATGTAAAAAACAAAATGAATCATACGCTTTGATGCCTGAATTTTAATTCAATGAGAAAGGTGTATGCCTAACTTTGTAGCTAGGTGACACTACTAGATTTTGTGACATAATGTGGTATGTATTTACTTTCATTAATACGATCCTATTACATTATTTTTCATATTTGTAATACGTTTAAATGTAAAAAATATATCCAAAAAAAGCAGTCGAAAAATGCCTCAAAAATAAAAAATATCGTTCCATGAAAAATTTTGAACACGTTAAACTTAAAAAATTAAAAATGAATATAAATATACGTACACTGTTTTCTTTAAATGTAATGATGCCATCCACTCAGTGCTTTGGGAACACTGGACTTTTTTTTAATTGGTCACAATAGAACATTTTGATGTATACGACTCAATATATCTTGAGTTCAATCCAACCTCCCCTGCTCATCCTGCACCCTCCTGAATGAGGAACAAGAAGAAGACTGGCGCTGTCTTTCCTTGAAGACCACTGCGTTCTCTATCACGTACTTTAAATCCATAGTACTCATGCGAGGTTGTAGTGTTTTAATAAGGCAAAATACCATCCTCTTTCAAATTGACCGTGAAATCTTTTAAATGCATCGATTGGTGAATGGTTTCAGCATTAAGTCCGCCTTTTGTACCACTTTGTGTCAGGTATAAAAAAGTTTAAATAAATAAATTGGTGTTAGTCATATCCATGAATAATGGTGTCCACCGCAGTGTTACCGTCAAATCAATGTTTTATTCATTTGTCGTCTATTTACACAAATATACATTTATAGTAAGTTGTCAACTAAAGACTGTAAAATTTCTAGTATACTGAATCCTAAAAATGGTAATTTTATCAATTTCGTACTCATGCAGTTGTTAGTGACCTTGTCGACTATGCACATAACTTTGTGTACGTAAAGGAAATTTATGTCTCAATAACTTCAGATATACGTTGTTTGTAGTCTTTATTATCTGTGACCGTGAAACCAGCACTACGTTTATACATATGGAACTGTATAAAAGTAAAAAAGTCTTTCTATCCAATTGTAGACATATGTATACCTCGTAAAGGATATTCTTAGTGAATGATTTGACCTCCACCGGCTTAGTGGCTAAAAATACTAACTAGTATTATTAAATACATCACTTACACTTCGCGGATTTGGTGAAACGGCTCAAAATGACAATTACCAAATTGTTTAAATGACTCGACAGAGTCTGATAGAACACAAGAACAATGTGTATAAACTTTTAGATACCTATTAGAAGTGTTTTGTCAGTGGATACGTTTTTGACTAATGTATTGTATCAGTGTATGTGTTTATTATTTGATTAGTGCCCTTGCTTCGCTTCGTTATTTTACTTTGAGCATATAAAGATTAAACATATGTATATATTACATTCTAGTAGACCCAGCCATGCGTTGCTATGACTAAGGTGTGACTTACATACTCAATTAAGCAGACTAATTACCTTACACAGCCATCTGTTAGAATCTTATGGAACTAATCATTTATAAGATATTAAACAAATACTTTGCAATAAAATAATATTATGACTATAAATTGAGATGTAAGGTATCCTATCTTTCAAATTGGATCAAACTGCACACGGTGCGCAAAATTTATTTTGATTTAAATCGGTTAAGTAGTTTAGGAGTCCATCGCGGACAAACACCGTGACACGTATTTTATATTATATTAAGATAAGATATGTAGAAAGACATTGAAAACAAACTATTCCATATGAAAACATTAAAGGGTCACATTTTCCAATTTTCAATCGACTTCAAAAAACGACAAGATTCTCAATTAGATTGTATTTTTTTACATGTCTTACTTCATAACTTTTCACTGGATCCAAATTAGTTTTGGATGATTTTTTTTCTATTCGAAAGCAGGTCCTTATTATATGGTCCCGTATAAATAAGAGCGACATCTGTAATATTTAATACGGGGTATTTAATTGACGTTCTTTTGTCCATTGACAAAGCGATTATTACTTATGTAAATTAAAATAGCGTGAAATTTCGTATACACATCTACGAGTATGTATATTTTACACAGTTGCAGTTGTTTCGGTTAAGGGGTAAGTGAAAAAGATGAATACATTAATAAAAATATTTGGTTAAAAAGCTCAACATTGAATACCATCCTTACCAAACTTAATGTTGGCGTTAGCAAAACAAAATGACAAGGGCTGCCAAAATTCATCTTTGAGCGTCAAGTGCCGTCTGCTAGTTTATTGCGGTGAAGTAGTAGTTGCGCAATTAACCCTTAAGATTTACACGGCTCATACTTTTATTGTGGTGTGTCAAAGGGCGAAATAATCGTGGCGTGAATAATGAAAAGACAATTTGCGTTGACGACGCGAATCCTCAACGAGAGTTCAACGGACGCGGGGTGCGTTTGAGGGGGCGGCGTTGGAGTAACCACCTCCCTTGTAATATTTTTCTCACTTCTATTTTAGTCCCATAACAGTTACGTCAAAATTCCGTTCTATAAAACGACTTCCGTGCTCGAGGCCTTGGGGGTAATATTATAATTATACATATTATTGGCCACTCCGAGTCCCTTTCTTCTCAAAAGGTCAGAAGCGTCGACTACCACGCAACTCCAGTACTTATTGTTAAAGAAAATTTAACTACAATCGTTTCGTATGAAGTCAACTGTAAAATAATCGTAGCTGACTTATAGTCTGCTAGTCTTGATTTCATGTGAAAAATAATTAAATTTGAGTTTATTGTAAGCGATTAATTAATTTGCGAATGTTTGGGTGGATGGCAGCGCTCGGTTACATGGATGGTACCGCGCGTGCGCGCCAAGGCTTCACCGCTCGGGCCCCGCCACCGTCAGCCTGACGTCGCCTCCCGCGCGGGCGGCCGTTGTCGCTCCGGTATATCCACGTTCCTCTCGATTATAAATCGATACCTTCTCGATCAAATCAACCAAATCGAGCTAATCCAATGTGCTAACAAGTCAGTGATCAATGCCGTCGCCAAATCACAACTCTCCAGCGAATACTATCGCGACACTCGCAGCGAATGTTATCTTAATTAATTCTGTGATCGGTGTTTGTGGGCAATGTTTTTGCTGTGGACGTATTAAATGTATTCGCTGACACTATTTCGATCTGAGGAATGTATTTTTCTACACGGTTAATGGGACGTCAATGCTGCACGACTTAAAATATCGAACAGGTAAGATTGTAGTTGTAAATAATTGTAACAAAATTGTGTACGTATTATATACCCAATGCTAAATTTGTAATACATCACTGATAGTAAAATAACATTTTTTTACATTATTGTATTTGATAGTAATAACAGCTGAACAAGAAAGCTACGCCAGCCCACATTTTTATCTATTCCATATGATAATACTAAATCAATAATGTGATATGTTCTTCCAAGTTAATCAATCATGTGAAATTGGTAGGTTGATATACACAAGATCAAATATCTTCTCGGAGACATGGGACGCGATGACATGATTGATTCCTGACATCGTTCACATTATTGCCAATAGGTGAGGGTCAACGTACGTTTAAGTGGCTTATTTCAGGCCTCTCCGTTATTGGGATATTGAAAATTTTGATCTCATAGAACGTATAATATTTTCATTACAACATCTATTGGATAAAATTAAAAACAAAATAATTGAATTCTGTCCTTGTTGGCATATCATTTAACAGCATTAAGTGCAAAGTCTAAAGTATTCCTTTTTCTCGGCCTTGATTACTGGAAGACTGGATCATAAAATATATTATTTACACAAAAATACAAAGAGGAACATAATCTTACATTCAAATCTTAAATACCAAAGTGACATTTTAGAGTACATTTAGGTACCTAATTGAAGGGGATGTTTCTACGCTCACGTATCATATCTCCTACATGATACAGATAACGCGCTGAAACCCCTATAATTTATCTTCCAATTAAAACTTATTTAATATGTTCATAACTAGGAACTAGCGATTGAGCTGCAAATAAGTGGCGTTCATCGCCTATGGACATCTCTAAAACCAAAAAAAATACATTGCCGCATTACTTTGATTCTTCAACACTGAGAATGAAATAATACATTTCAGGGTCGATTTTATATGGTGGGCTATTCCGCGGGTATAATGCCATACCACGGTGCTTACCTACCATCTTTATTAAACCGTTTATTTCCACTAGTAAACCATTTAGTTCAACCGTTGAAGTTAGACTTTTCGGCCACAATTCAACGAGAAATTGAGAAGAATCTGGGTATTAAACTGTTTAAATTCTGTGAATATTTAATGATTGATTTTTTTTTTATGTTGACTGAATAAGATCGACACACGTGGTAATAACACTTACAGGTTTATAACCAACTAGATGAACCAGCAAACATTGTTTTGCTATATAAATGGTTATATTGGGTTACCCTTAAAAGCTAGCCTATGCTATCGCAGACTTTTATTTAGAACCTTTAGTAGTTCCTGAGATTAGCCCGTTCAAACAAACAAACTCTTCAGCTTTATATGTATATTAGTATAGATATCACTAGTAAGTAAACAATGGTTAAAATCAAGGTAACAATAATTGTAATGTCAGAATTAGAACAGATGGTTAATAAATGGCGCCTTAAAAATCTTTTTTAAAAATATGAACCCTATTTCAATATTTTTTAATAATGGCGAATATAAATCTGAAATTGCATAATTTATATAATTAAAAATAAAAGTGGTATATTCTAATAAAACAAAAACAACTTTGAAAAACAATGTGTATAATGCGTTAATTATTTACCAAGTAATCTTCATTGCATATACTTAATAAAACGCTAACGGTTTCTGTCGGATAGAAAACGAAGAGAGTAAATTATATTTTTATTAATTTACAGAACGCCAATAAATATTTATAAAATTGTCGCGAAATACTTTGAAAAAATCTTTCAAAATTCATCCTTTAAATTGACTACAATACACTTCCATCTTTCAAGTTCATTATTTTCATGGTCAAACTCGCGGGCCTAGTGCTAGTAGGTAATAAAACTTTTTCGAATTATGGAAGTTATTTGCTGTGTGTTGTTTCAGAATGAGAGCGGCGAGAGGAGTTTTCCTCGTTTTGTTTATTGGTCATCTCTCGGCATTACCCGATACCATACGAATAGGTAAGATGTAAACATTGAATATTTTTTGTTGTGTTTCTATATAAACTTTAGGAGAAAATGTTGTTTTTCTTTTAAGAATATTTCGCGCACTTGAAAATGTTAAATTTCTCATAGTTAAAGATTACTTCGAAAAGAAACGTAGACAACAATTTTATATTATGACAAACTCAATTATTGAAAAAAATAAAGCATCAATTGTTTACGATCAGACAAGAACACACACACCTAGACCGAGATTAGAAATTTAAACTTTGCTGGGAATCAAACCAAGGACCCTTTAAACGATGATATAA
Organism: Carystus phorcus; assembly: GCA_018248895.1. NCBI lineage: Eukaryota > Metazoa > Arthropoda > Insecta > Lepidoptera > Hesperiidae > Carystus > Carystus phorcus. The sequence goes on from DWJN01001793.1 coordinate 7,730, forward strand.
CTGCCATTGCACCATAAAGGTTGTTGAATGGTGATGTTGAAGTCTTGTTTGATTATGCCATAAAGCACGGCATAAAGTGTAGTTCCGTGTCCAATAGTAATTACTCTATTTCCGATGGCTAATATTATATACTTATCACAGATATAATTAATTGACTTTGTCATGAATACCATCCAACCGTACCTACATTTGACATAAATCATAAAGCTTGAAGTTAATCAGATAAACATATAGACTGGTCCAACTAATGTAAGGATTAATGATTCACATTAACAGAAAATAAACCTGTTGCCTGTTGCAGCTTTAATCATACTATTCATAATAGTATACGAAGGATAAGTTTGAGATGATTAAAATACTTTTAGATAACAAAGGAACAGCAAATTTAATCTTAAAGATGTTTTAAAGAATAATATGCGCTCGTAGTATGAACTGTTTTACTTAATGCTTACATGCAGAACTGTCGAAAGCTTAACTATAATATTCCTACTAAGAAATTACAAACTACAGATTACATGACCTGAAAGTTTAGAAATCATACTAATATTAAGTTTCAAGAGGAACTATACAGGAATTTTAGATTTTGATCTCTGTATCAATAATAAAGCCCACCTACATTGCGTATGCGGAATAAGCCCCAAACAATTTATCACAATTCCATTAAAATTTACGAACACAGAGAGAATACACATACAGTATTTATATATTGATGTATTATAAACACATTATAAAGGTAATAAACATTTAATGTTGCCAATGATAAGTAACCCTTTCCCAAAATAATTTACGGTCGAATTTCGACGGCAGGGACGGGCTTGGAATATTTAGTAAAGAAGAAAATGTCAACATTTTAACAGCATATTATGCTAAGATGATGGCTTAGAGACTTGTAAATAAGTTGATCAAAGTATTCGCATCCACATACATAAAACATACCTATTATCCTTTACTTTCATGCTATATTTGCATAAGTGAAACGTTTAAATTAAAAATATTTATAGTTTGAAATAGCATATTTATCTTCACAAAATGAAAATATAAAAGTCTTTCTACTCGTAATTCACACTTAAAGCGACAATACCCTATCGTTCAGAATGAAAGTGTGCGATACGACTTTCCCACCAATTAGTTTCAAGCTCCGCTTTGAAAAAGACTTTGAACCCGTCGATGGAGGAACACCGAAACCAATTGACCCAGAAACATTATTATGGCTTAATAACTGGTGCCGCATCTCCCGTTATATTGTTCCATATTTCCGTATAATCTATCGTAGGACTATGTTTACTATGTCATTCTTGCACGCTTATTATTACGTCAAATTTACTATGTTAGTTCTCACATTTGTGAATCTTCAGCTACATTTATCTCCATTATTTATAATATTGTTGTATAATATTGCTAATAATTATTAGTTGATAATATTGATATTGCAAAAATTACGTAATATTCTTTTTTCACAAATGAACTGTACGTATTAAGATTGTACAATTTATTAAAAAAAAACAAAATTAAAGATAACTGAATACTACATTGCAATAATAATTAGCTAGCGGTACTGACTATAGATGAGCAATCCAATTATTCTTTAAAAATATGTAATTCTAAACTTAACAGAATTTTGAGTCTTAATAGCTTATTTAGACCGAGCTTCACGTGGGACTCAGGTTCCTTTCACTATTGGAGTAATTAATAAACAAATGTATGTTTTTCGATCGTGTGTTAATTATGTACTAGTCCATGCTACCTGCGACTTATACACGGATAATAGGAATATGTGGGAATGTATATTTTTATTTATAATGGTGTCAGGTGGATTGTTTCACCCTGAGGATGACAAACAGGAGGTAGCGTTTCGCTACGCGGTTGAACGGGTGAACGCAGACCGCGCAGTGTTGCCTAGAGCCAAACTTCTCGCACAAGTGGAGACCATATCACCACAAGACAGCTTCCATGCATCAAAACGAGGTTAGTATTTAAGTTTACCTTTCTTTTTATTTAAGTTAATGGTTGACTGCTACCTCACCTGATGGTAAGCAAAGGTGCAGCCTTGGATGGTGAGCGCACTAAATTGGAAGATGAATATTCACTTGAATACATCCCTTAAATCCAGTAAAATGTTAAAAATAAATGTTTATCTTTGTCATTCGTGAACGAGTTTAAATTCAAGCTTATCAGTGAATTCAATTCTAATCGTATTCAAATTAAGTTGTTTCTAATGTATTAAGATGTTTCTAATATAAACGGAGGACGCACCGACGAACAGACTAAAATGTGTTAACAGATATTATAAGTTTCTCAAATTTACCAAAGTAATTTGCCTATTATAGATATTTAAAGGCGGGCCAATAACAAGCCGCCAACGCATGAATATTTACCAAAGATTTAAGTAAATCTTGTACGTTTATGTTGATTTTGGTTATGGATTTAAAATTATTATATGAAAATATTTTCGTGATAACGAACCAATTAATAAAGCTTATATTGAATAATTAGTTGACCCGTTGAACTTCGCATCACCTTGGAACAATTGTCCCGTTTTTGTAACATTTCTTATCAATGCTCCGCTTCTGTAGGTCGTAACGTATGTTAAATGATTTTAGTCTTCCTCGGTATGGACTATCCACCACAAAAATATTTTTTCAATTCGAACCAGTAGTCGTGATGATTAGCATAAATTGACATAACTTCTTAATTTGTTAACCGATTTAAATGAAAAAAATACACCAAATGTTAAGTAATGTCCATCACAATGTAATCCTGAAGACTACATTAAATCGGATAAGCCGTTTCTAAGATCTACAGACAAACAGACAAAAGCAAAAACATTGTTTTGGCTTCTTTTGTGTACATAAAGGCCCCCATTATGAATATATTTTCCAAATGCAGACAGTGATCACTTACATTTTTATTATATGTATAGATATAGAAGAAGATTGCACTGAAAATCTAACCTTAAGCAAACTGTCTGGTGATTCAGTAGAATTGACAATATTGACATCTTATAATTTTTTAAGGTATTATTATTATAGTTAAGTCTTCAAATATAAGTTTAATTTCAGAAATCCATTAGTCTCGGTTACGGTTAAGGAGCTCCGAAACATTCCTAATTCTAACTTGTGAGTAATGATGAAACGCCTCATTTGTAAAAGGGATTAGGAACTACTTCTGGCTAACTACTGCTTCGAGCTAAATTTAATTTTGTTCCTAGGAACAGTATGACTATTAAAATTTAACTATGAGTATTGTAGACAGACAGGTAAAATAAAGAGCTATCAGATATAAAATAGTGGTAGAATATAAGGTCATCAGTATGTTACTACAAAACTTACTGTACTATTCACTTATTTATAATACTATCGACTATTCTACTATTCGAAGATAGTACTTTCAAATTCACATTCTTTCGCATGGCCTATTTATTTGTAGTTCCTACTTATCTATGCTAAAAAACAACTTGATGTGTCTGTTTTTAATATTAAATAACCGCTTTTTCTAAATACATACATATTATGTCTGTTTTTTTGGTTTATCTTACGGCTAAATCGATTTTGACGGAATTTTCACTGACATGTAGCTGATATCATAAGGACCAACTTATAATACTTTTAATTTAAAATTATGAGTTATTGTAAATGCTGCAAACTAAACGACATTTTTTTTGTTTAATTCCACGTGGACGAGATTGCGGGCACAGCTAATCGTTAAATACATTAAATATGTATTTGCTATTTCTGTAAAAGCATATTAATGTTTCATTGGTCTAGAAAAGGTTGAAATTACATAAACAGATTCGCTTTATTTAGACCAGACGGTATATAATCCGTATGGCTCGTGTATGTATTTGTTCAGTCCATACAAAACATAATGCGTCGTTACCGGTGTAAGTAGAAACTTTACAACCCCAAAACAGCCTACGCATGGAAAGGAGGATTTTCTCAAATAACATGTAAATACTGTTCAAGCGCAAAAAGGCGATAATATTCCGCTACGAATGGGTCCGCAGTATTTTAATGGAAATGTTCAGTCGACTTACGAATGCGCCCAAATAGATTGTTTTCGAATACTTTGTACTTGTTGTATTGTCTTCTTATCTGTATCTATTAGATACAGTATCTCTATAAAATGATCTGTTCCTTGAATGTTATACAACATCCATTTATATCCACTAAAACAAACACGTTTATCTATAAATAACCGACCTAAAACAACAACGACCTAAAGGTATATCGACCTAAAGTAATTTGTGCCTATACCGAGATACTCTCAACAACTACACGATGCGTATTATTACGTTATCATGTACCGACGAAAATTTAAAGTTAATTTAATTGGTAATTAAGACGTCAGACCTCCTAGAACTTTTCTTTAAAGTATTAACATCATTACTATGATTTTTTTATCTTATTTTGTTTTTGAAGAAAACCTTTATCTTTTCGTTGCTTATCTTTCGATAAAAAGTCCTTCTTTGCGAATGCGTGATTGTTGCGTTCTGTACACAATGATTTTAAAATACTTTTTTATAACTAATCTAATAATGTTTCTCTGGCGATCAACCGACATCTAAGTTGTACAATAAGTTGACTTTAATGACCCTTGGTAATTTCTGTATCTCATCATGTTAATTGTTACCATATAAAACGAAGATTCCTCCAGAAATATTAAGAAGAAATGTGTTCATTTTTTTTATTTAGAACAAGTCAATACTTGACTACAATCCCGCCTGATGGTAAGTGGATCCCGCCAAGTAAGTGTATTAGTCTTGGGTGGTAAAGGTCATTAACTTAAAACATATTTTTATGTGCAGTATGTCATCTACTTCGAAGCGGGGTGGCGGCCATTTTCGGACCGCAGTCAGCTCCTGCTGCCGCACATGTGCAATCTATCTGCGACACGATGGAGCTTCCCCACTTAGAAACCAGATGGGATTACCGCACTAGGCGGGAATCCTGTCTCGTCAACTTATACCCTCACCCAGCTGCACTGAGTCGAGTAAGTTCAAATTATTTTGATATTCAGCACTCGCGTTTAACTGATCACATTTGCTTGTGGACGTCATTAACATCTTGTTGCGTATTATAAAGAAAGCGTAGATAAACGTAGGAACAAACTTCTTGAATTCCGTATCATAGAACTGTAAGTGATTATAATAAGAACTTAATAGGGAACGTTTGTAAGTGTTCATGCTACATTTAAATAAATAACAGCAGACAGACCAATTTTAGCATCAACATCGTCTGTAGCAACATTATAATACAGATACCACAAAATCTGTTTTGGTTTAACGAAAACTACTAAGATGTACCTATTGACTTAGACATTGTGTTGTAATATTGTTAGCATTTACTGAATTATTTAGTATTAATTAAACTGTTTATATTCAGCATACATTACACCACATACGGGGCTTTAACATTGGCATTTGATTCATTACCAACAGCAATAGAAAATAGAACTTCCATCGAACGATAAAACAAACTTGTATTTAACTCTAATTATATCATAAAGGTAATTAATTTTTTTTTGTTTAAACTTACTGTATAGGTACACCTTTATTAACTTTGCAATTTTTTTAGGCTTATGTGGACTTAGTAAGAGCTTGGGGATGGAAATCTTTCACAATAGTATACGAAAACAGCGACGGGCTAGTCCGTCTTCAAGAATTGCTCAAAGCACATGGACCTTCTGAATTACCAGTAGCTGTAAGACAATTACCCGATTCACACGACTACAGGTCTGTAAGATGAGGTATACATGTAGTATATAAAGTACAGTGAGAAACAAATTGGGATTTATAACATTTTTCCACAGGCCTCTCTTGAAGCAAATTAAGAATTCAGCGGAGTCCCACATAGTCCTCGATTGTGCGACTGAAAGAATAAGGGATGTTCTCCAACAAGCACAACAGATCGGCATGATGTCCGATTATCACAGCTATCTCATCACTTCAATGGTGGGCAACGCAATATATTTAACTTTACGAAAGCGTTTAATTAACATCCACGAAGTAATTAAGTCAATCTGATTGAAAACGTCAATGATTGTTCACGGTTTAATTAAATTAATCTTTAATGTATGCCATTTTGCTGACCGTAAATGAAATTGTATTCGTTGCTTTTATTATTTTTAACTTTGATATGCTCGTTTAGGATCTTCATAGTGTCGATTTAGAGGAATTCAAGTACGGAGGGACAAACATAACTGCTTTAAGGTTGCTTGACCCTGAAAGGGCAGAGGTACAGAGAGTAGTACGTGACTGGGTCTATGACGAGGCTAGGAAGGGTCGGAAGCTTCAAGTAGGGCACACTTCAGCAAAGGTAAATTGTTATCATTTGTATTTTTCTGGCACGCTTCACATAATATTTCAGACGAGCAATGATTGATGTGCAACCTACTTTTTTGCAGGAAAACATGACTTTTATAAAGGTATGTCATATTCTGAATTATTTATAGATAGATGTTTTTAAACCTGAGCTTAAGTGCTCCTGGTGCAATGACTGCTGTTCTAAACAATCAATCGATTTAAGTAACTTCGGATGCAATCTGTAGGTATATTGTTAATCCTTAGTAGCAATAAAACATACGCTCAAATACATGGACAAATAAGTTATGTAGTTTTATCGTTAGATAATAGTCAAAATACCTGATTTTTATCGTTTTTCTTTGAATAACTAATATGTACATTAATCTACATCGGATCACCAAGTACTTTATAGACTCCACTCCAAAATTAATAATAATATGTTAAACTTGATGATCGTGATGTTAAAAAATGATAATGAAATGTGGTGTTTGAGAATTTAATTTGATGTCCTAAAAATATAAGATTGTTTTCACCACAGACGGAGACTGCTTTGATGTACGACGCTGTACATTTGTTTGCGAAAGCTTTGCACGATCTTGACACTTCGCAACAAATTGACGTGAGACCTCTGTCTTGTGAAGCGGAAGACACATGGCCCCATGGGTACAGCCTCATCAACTATATGAAGATAGTAAGTACAATAACATGTTTATTAGGTTAGTGAAGTATCTAATCGGAAACACAACTTTCCGTATTGATAATGTTCTTAGTTCTTGCGCGGAAAGAAAGGGGAGCAATAATATTGTTAACAAGTAAAGTACCTACAGGAACTCTGATGAGTTTACAGATTCACTACGCCCCCGGGTCGAGAAGTTTTCAAGCCGTTAAGTTATTTCACTTACTTTTAAGAAGAATTTTGTGTTTTTCGACATAAACACTGATTTTTTGTACTCTTTATTATGCCAATATTTTGTTATAAAATCAACTCGTTTCTTTTAGGACTTTGTTTCTCATAGTTAGTGAATATTTTAGCTGTTTGATATCAATTACTTATAGCTTATTGACAAGCGTACTTTTGATGCCAGTAATTAAAATTAAATATTAAAGTTGTAAATTGTGTTACATATACCAAACTACGTTATACGTATAGTTACGCCTTCTGTAGTATCAATAAGTTATAATACTAAACAAGTATTTTAAGTGCAAAACAGACGGTTAGAAATAGCTCAATAATTAATGTAACTTTCACGAAACCTAACAAACAGGTCGAGATGAAGGGCTTAACGGGAGTTATAAAGTTCGACCATCAAGGATTCAGGAGCGACTTTACTTTAGACATAATCGAACTTACAAGAGATGGATTACAAAAGGCAGGAACTTGGAACTCCTCAGAGGGCGTTAATTACACTAGATCGTACGGTGATAACCAGAGACAAATAGTCGAAATCCTGCAGAACAAAACGCTAGTTGTCACTACAATTTTGGTAAGTAATATCTATATAGCCCCAACAGGGTAGTACTAATCTAATATAACATTTTAGAGGGCTCTAGCGACTCACAAAAGTAAAATTAGCATTCTCAGCATGACTCTCGTATTTCCTTCCAAAAGCTGAGAAGATTTTCTTCATATCAATAGAGCCCTGAGTTTTTAAGGATAAATTAAATTATTTCCTTTCTTAAATTTAATATTATTTTACGCCTAAAGTTTAAATACCAATTATAAAGTTATATCATAGTGAACAAACATGTATATCAATGTAAAAAAAAAACTTAACAATGTTAAAACAAACTAAAGAAAAATCGATACCTACTGTACACTTAGAAGTACAAATGGTTAGATCCGATAATATTTAGTTTTTAAATGTAAAGGCAGTAACACACGATAAATATTACAATATTACGTAATACTTATTGTAATTGTTTTGAAAACAATAAATATGTCTATGAATAGTCTTAATATCATTTGATTCACATTTACATTCCTTTCCCTAGAGCGCGCCTTACTGCATGAGAAAGGAGGCGAGTGAAAAACTGATAGGCAACGCTCAGTTCGAGGGGTATGCCATTGATCTCATTCATGAGATATCTAAAATTCTGGGCTTCAATTACACATTCAAGCTGGCACCCGACGGTCGATATGGGTCCTACAACCGAGAGACAAAAGAGTGGGACGGCATGATACGGGAGTTGCTTGAACAACGTGCCGATGTTGCTATAGCCGACCTCACAATTACCTACGACAGGTATAACTTTGTTTTATTGTTATTAGTTATCCTTATTATTATAGATGTGGATTTAAGTTTGTTTGTTACACTTTCACGCTAAGATTACTCAACCGATTATCATGATACTTTGAACGCATATTCTTAGACGTATAAAAAAGGACATAGGATACTTTTCATAAAAAAAAATATATGTAATAATTTTTTCATAATTATTTATTTAAGGGCTTCAAAGCGATTGAAGCCGCAGATAAAAGCTAGTATTGAATATTTAAATGTGTTATTATATAATTTTGATCGTAAAATAAGGTAACTGTCTTTCAACCTTCGTGGCTTGAGAAATGTTCGTGGTTTAGTTCCCATTTACGTATAGGATGTATTGAATATATAACTTCAGTAAATTATTGATTAACTATTTTGTATGAAAAAATATGTATATATTACGTCTATGTGCCTTATTAGACCTTTTCGTGTTATTATGAACATACAGCTTTGAGTTTTGAACAAAACAATAATTTGCCAATTTTCTCCGGATAACAAAGGCATATAGATACACACATCAAAAAAGTCTAAGCAACATGCAGTTTTTTTATCTTTTAACCAATTTATAGTATTGTAATGTATC
>DWJN01001794.1:0-16873 GCA_018248895.1 Carystus phorcus
GTCGTGGGGGTATATGCGAGTATTAAGAAAGGGTTAAAAAAGTCAGTTCTTAAAGGTCTACTCTAGTACCCCTAGGGCACAAATTTGTTTGAGTATCAATTATTCTTCTAGACTCAATAATTTAAAAATTTATTATGGCATATCCAAAATGTATCCTGTAAAGGGATAAAATTTCCTATTCACTAACCAATTATATATTTAAAAATCTTATAGTGTGAACAAAGAAGCCCTAGGATATGTCTTCTGTCAGTAATCCTTGCGAATAAACTAAGTTGCACCGTAGTAGTCTAAATGCAGCCTGATTGATATCAACTGCACTGTGAGCAGGAGAGGTAATTTTGTCATTCATCTAAATAAATTTCAATACAAAAACCTAATAAAATTTTATGCTCAGGAGACAAAATTGGAGGTTCAAGTGTCGCCGTAAAGCTATATAAATTGGGTTGATTTTATCGCCTCTGGCAAAGGCGATTCGTCTTAGTTTCACGGGCGACAAAGGAAGCGGCCATTCAATTGTCTCGTCACTTGAATAATTTGCAGTATAAAGCTCAAGCAACAATCAAATATTTTTATTCTTTGATCTTTTGTCATTGTTTGAATAACGAATTAGAATCAAAGCCGATTTTTTATAGCCACTGAACTAAACATAAAAGAAAAAATATTATAGTGATTACTAACATTTACACTACTTCGAATCTCAAATAAATCATAGTATGAAGTTGATCAAACAGATTTAAGCACTTACATTTAAGGTAAGAATCGTAGCTAAGTAAGAAATACAACAATCAATTGTAAACACTGTAGGTGGCTACATAATACATAGATATCACGTTGATGTTATTCAATGATATGACAATTTATATCTTAAAATATTTGACTAAATTTGTCACTAAGGGTTTGACTTTCATTGGGAAAAGCGAGAACTCTAGTAATTACGCGAAAACCACAAAAGTTTTCTTTTTCCGCTCTGAATATTTTTGACAAAAGCTTGCCAGAAACCAAATTTAATTGAGTTGAATATTGATAGAATTCTGGATTCACATGAATGAAAAATGTTCTTTTCTGAGTTTTATTTGTCACGAAATAAAATAACAATACCCACGATTTTATATTCATAAAAATATAATACGATATAAAAACTATTTATCGCAAATGTATGTATTTTAGCAGCATATAAATAAAACATCCGACAGTCTCAGTGTTGATTTATTCCAAAGAAACTTAACTTTTAAAAGACAGGAGTACTAAACATATGAATTACGGACTAAGTGTTACAATAGTAATTTATAATTAAAATAACGAAGCAAATCTTGTTTCGATTGACTTCTAAACGCAGCATTTCTAATTTTTCAGCAACACAGCATTAAATTTTAGTTACTACTAACATAAACTAGGACAATATTAGATTAGTATTTTAATCAGGAAAAAAATGTTATAATATTTTCAATTTTGCGAAGTCGAGCGATAAACCGCAAACCTAATTAAAAGAGCGGTGGTTGTTACGAAAAGTGAGGGTTACTTGATGAAAAGAGCCTGTCACAGCCCATGACCATCAGAAAAGATAAACCAATTTTTATACAGCCTTCAAACGATTTTTTGTTCAGTCATTTTGATTTAAATAACCCGCGTCTAGTATATTAAATTTATGGTAACGGCAATGTTTTAACAAGTCTGACAGTGAGGAATTATTACCGTAAGATAAATAGTCTTACCGTAAATCGTAAATAAAGTATTGAGTAGAAAGTCGATTTTGACAAAGAATAAGCAGACGGTTATTGAACCTGATAAGTGATCAACGTCGCCTATGGACATTAGACTGGAGCGTCAGCAACGCGTTGCAGGGCCATAGAAGGAAAGGAGGCGGTAAAATATAACTGACACTCCAAGTGGCAGGTGAAACACGTAGTCATGTCACCACTGATATGTTCTGAAGTGTTGGACTTACAACCGTAAAAAAAAATTATCAATTGTCAAAGTCAAAGTCAAATTATTTATTTATTTATTTCTTCATATTTCTTCATAAGGTACACAAAACAAAATACAATCAAATATTAATTATGTGTCATAGTAAAACTAAGGTTTAAAGACCGATTGCATTTCTTAATATGTGTACACAAAGTGGTATTAAGTAAAAAAGTAGGTACTAATACATTCGTCTTAGGAACTTACAGCTCACTTAACGAAAGTTAAAAACTACTAAAAACAACAACCTCAGTAACATTATTTTATAAAACACAAAATATATTGTTAATAGAATCAGTTACTGATCTATTGTTAGCAGTTTGTCAAAAATGGTGGTGTGATCCGTGCCTATATAAATAGATGAGCGGCAGCCGATTTCGGACTCTTCAGATACTTCGCTCTTAGACGTCTCAGAGTGCGGAAGCTCTGCCAGATTGCATAGCGGTAATACATCTCTATAAGTGTGCTACCCTAATATCTGTTTTGTGAAATATTTAATTTGTTAAATAACTCGATGTTCATATTAAACAATAGGTGGTGATTGCTCTCCATCTGTTCTTTTGTAAACTTAAATTCTTTTATTCCCTTACACAATAATTATAACAACTTTATAATTTCGTCGCGAGCCGCTGGCTATGAGCACCTAAGTATTGTATTGCTATTTACAATTTCGTATAAACCTGTATATATCTCCCAGATTAGTACGTTCACCACGGCCATGTTAATTCAAATTAATGTCTACAGTAAATGTAATTAATGTAATTCGGTCTTCGTAAAATTCCGTGTTCTCCCGACAGTTTGTTAGTTCAATCACGTAACAGCTTGGCGCTTGGACCATTTCGTTTACTTTTAAATTTAATTTCTACGTTGGATTTTATTCCAGTGAATTCTACTGCTTATTCAGGTGAGAGCTACTTGGACTGCAACTGTACTACTTATACAAGACTTTTTATATCCGAAGCTGGTATCAATGATGACTCAATTATTCCAGTATAGGATTAAAATTTTACTAGGGTATCGTGTTTTAAAAGGAAAATTAAAAGATGTATCATCCTATCATAATAACTTCAACCTATTAGAAGATTTGTACGATATGAATTTCCCTCTTAAACCATGTATGATGTAAAATGTTTTACTCAATAAACATGGGTTCCTTCCTTCCTTTTCAGGTTCCTTAAATAGCTTCGCATGACTACTTTCCTTGTATGAAAGGAACAAGTGCTTGCCTACAACTCGATTTAGCTTAAGTGAAGGACAAATTCAATCAAATCAACAATTCTTCCGCATACTACTTGCATTTGGCGAATAGATATTTTATCTTTAGCTATGTATTGGTGTCTGCAAGGGTGGTATGGTAATATATTGTTGTTGCTACTATCACTAGCCAAAATGAAATGTTTAGAATTAGTCACGACAAAACTGGTGTTGATTGAAATTAAGTCAATGCTTGCTCGAATAATCTTTTATCGTAATAAAGCATCATCTTATAAGATAAACGGTTATGAAAAATAAGTATTTAGTAGTCAAATACTTATTAACATTACTCTACAATTGCGTTTGATATAGACTCCAGTGTTGACAAAAGATTTTGTAAAAAAATATGTATTTTTCGGTTCAATTTGTCTTTAATGTCGTGGAATTCAAAGTGTAGCTGTCGGTGAAAAAGTATCATTGTGGAATTGAAATGAAGTAAAGTGACTTTAATATAACAAAGGTAAAGGTAATAAATATATACGAAGGTAGAAAAGGGTATAAAACTCATCAATCGTTCATAGATACATCTAGAAAATAATAGTTATTTTGTATAATTAGTTAACAAACGAGTAGACGGGGCTACATGGCCGTAGGTAGTCAGCGCCACACAAAAGTTGTCACCGATGCTCTGTCCTTAAAAAGAAGAGAAGATAAAAACTATAATTAATAAAATCTTCTAGGCATAATAGTCGTACAAGAAGGACCGGATTATTATTACAAAGAATTGGAGAATTTTTTTTAATGAAATCGTAAATCCTAGTTTCTGAGTAGACAATACTTTCATTCAAGTTTCTAAGAATTTTTTTTTCAGTGTCAGCTGAAAATCTTAAAGCAACCTAAAATCTTCCCATGTTAAATCTAACCTTCTTATTTTTGAGCAAACTATAATTATTCTTATAAATAAGTAATTCAAAATATATTATTACTTCCCTTGTATTATTATGTCTATTAGCTTCTCACGTGGCCGCAATTATATGTATGTACAACAAGATAGTTACAATGAGGCTTATCATAAACTTTCGGTTGTTTCTAAACTTTGCGACATTTGTTAAACGGAGTTTAGAACAGTCAGAAACCGGTCCTTACTAAAACTTGGTAACATTGCTACTCGTATTTATCACCTTCGGTGATTTTAAACCGACTTCAAAAGAAGCTTTTCAATTTTATGTGTGTTATTTAATAACTTTTTCTGGGTACCTATTTGGATGTTTCTTTTATTCGAATGCCAGTGCTCGTCATGTGGTCATTAATTTAAACGACATCCGATAAGTAGGTTTTGAGTTATCCCTAATGATCCATACTTCAGTCGTATCCATCAAAATCGGAATATTGAATACGGAACTCATTATTAAAATGACAATAAAATACTTATTTTGTGACCAATAGGCGTATTATAAAATAATATTAGAAAGAAACTTGTTCAAAATATATTTATATTATAACTTGTCACGTTGTGTTTAACCCTCATTCCTTATATATGGAACAGGGTTATGGATGACTCAACTTTTCAGCTTGAAGAGGGTACCTTGAGATTAAGTCAGCTTATAGTTTGGCGAAACTTCCTTGCCAATGTTTATATAATCATAGTAAAAACATATCGTAATCCATAGTTAAATAGAAAGGATTTATTTAAACATTATGTTATGAGTATTATTCAAAATACTGCCTTAGCTTCGGAAAACCTATGTTAGTACTTACAGTCGATAAAGTAGTTAAACAGGATTTTTTGACCTTTTAAATTTAACCTAACATTCTTGATTACACACACCTGTCTACTTTCAACCCAATAATGGCCATCTACTGGACACGTGTTTCTCCTCATCACGGAGGAGATCTAGAGCATACCCTACCACACTGTTCCACTGCGTATTGTTGGAGAGGTTAGTGGCCAACCCAAGTAGCGGAAAATTTTTAAGCCGCCCGAAGGCTGCCGACCTTACTTGACGACCGTTGGCTTAACGTGCACTCCGAAGCATAAAAACTCTCGGGAAGTTTTTGCCACTAGCCGTCACCCATCCAGGCACCGTCCGCGCCCACAGTTGCATAGCAGTCAATCGCATAGGATCATGGCAAACCGCTGGACTATAAGCGCTTTACAAACACCGAATCGGTGAAATTAAATAAATGCTTGTAACATATTATGATCGATTAATAGTATTTATGTTGTGATAAATCATACGTAAAGTTTAATATATTTGTAAGAAAAGAAAGGACGTGGGAACGCCTAAATATTTGTTTATTTGGAATTTAAAACTGGTACGCGTTTGAATAAAATTTGTTCCGCAGAGAAAAATGGTATGTTAATTCAGACTTTAATGTGAAAACTGTTAAGCATTAATATCTTCATGAAAGTAAAGCTAGAAGCTGTCTTGAACACAGAAGCGCAAGCACTATCCCGTTACTAAATACTACTTCACTCTCAAATCCTATTAAGACGGCTTTATCTCTTTTAACTTTAAATATAATTGAAGACTAACAATAATCTATAATCTCCGCTGTATTGAAAAATGTTAATACCATAGCTTAACATGCTTAATTGCGCTCTATAAATATCGCCTTTTGAAGCGGGTTTATATATTCATTCATCATACATTCGTCAACGCTATTCATTTGGTCGAAGCTGCTTTATGCCTCTTGTCATTCATTGAACCACGTATATGTGTAATACTATCAGACTGATTGCCATAAACTAACATAACTTCTTTATTCATTAGACGATTTAAATGAAATAAAAACTAAATGTTCAGTGAAGCCCATCACAATATAATTCTGAAAACTGCATACAAATTGGATAAGTCGTTTCTGAGCTTAGAGTGCACATATACAGACACATACAGACAAAATAAAAAAACATTGTTTTGGGTTCTTTATATGCTTAAAGGGGAGCCCCCCATGATGAATTTTTAAATATAATAATTTGCCATGTATAGACAGCGATCAGTTACAGTTTTATTATACGAGTATGTATAGATAATATTGAAATTGAATTCTGCAAAAAGTTAAATATTATTATTAATACTTTGTTTGTATATTTAAATGTTATTTAATAGAGTTTTACAATTCGTCAGCCATTGCATTATTTAATCACTCCAGTATGTTTCCGATTGTTAATATTATAGGCAAACACTTGAGTCTATACTCAATAGCCTCTATGAGGCTTCCTTACAAAGTTTTCTCTCGACGAAGAAAGTGATTTAGAAATTTCTTAAATTAAAAATCCAACCAAAACTGGATACCCCTTATAAAACTGTGTTGATAAAAACCTTATTTCCAAAGCCATATAAAGTATTGAGATCCATTGATAACTCAATCATAGAACAATCGCATGGGGAATCTATTGATACTTTTTGCCGTCCCGTAAAAAAAATTCGGGCCTTACCAGAGATCGGCCAAAATCCAATCCTACCAAACTGATAACATTACATACGTCTTCGAAAAAAATCACCCTCTATCAAGATGTGTAGGATGTGGAGACCATTGGGAATATTCGGAAATAATGTAATCTTTCACTATAAATAGGTGTGATATTTTTCGACCTCAAGTAAACGGAAAAGTTTTCGCACTATTATCGAATCTGTTGATTCAGGACGAAATCAAGTGTGATATTATCAAACATATCACTTATGTTTTCGTATTCATTAGTTATACGCGATAGTTCGAGTACAGGGTGATTTTAGTTCATATTAATAATACATCTGTAACGAGGATTTGATAACGTTTATTTAATAAACATTTTTTCATAAATCGGCCAATACGATTGTAAATGTGGCAACACAATATTTGAATTTGTAAATAGAAGTGTCATAAATATATTTATTTTAAAGATGGAATTGTAAATATAGTTCATGTTACTCGATACTAGATGACACTACGAAAATGAATTGTGAATCACGCGATTGAAGTTTTTTGTAATGTGTATAAATTATTATTTTTTATTATGTATCTCGCCATATTCATGGAATAAATGAGTTCTCTGTACTGAACCTATGGCTTTTATTTAAGTCACCCATTACAGCCGTGGCATCTACGTCGGTTCGGGTTTGTTCAACGATACTTCTATCCATAATACAACTCGTTAGCTCTAAATAGTAACAGCCTTAATAGTGTGTGGTTAACCGTTAATGTCTCTAATGTAAATAAGTAACGTAGGCATCACTCGCGTGTTGCAACTACAATTTTATATCCTGTGACTTCTCTCTGTACTTCCTGTCCATAAACAAGACGAAACACCAGTTTCACATAAAACTTATCAACGCCTGATGAAATGAGTAAATGATGATTTTTACTTACGTTTTATAATATTTCTAGCAGACCCGGCCACGCGTTGCTGTGATTAAGTTTTACATACTCAATTTAGCAGACTAATTACTTTACACCGCTATCTGTTACAATCTTATAAAACTAATCTTTTATAAGATATTAAACAAATAAATTGCAATAAAATATTATTGACAAATGACCATATGCGACAATAAATTGAGATGTAAGCTATCCTATCTTTCAAGTTGGAGCAAATTGCATACGGTGTGCAAAATTTAATTAAAATCGGTTAATGTAAATATAATTAATGTTTAGGAGTCCATAGCGGACAAACACCGTGACACATCATTTATATGTATATATACAACAATTTATATGTATATAATAATAAAGGTACAAAATTGTATTACTCAATTATTGTATTATCTGTAAATGGTTTCTACGACGATATACCTTCTGATTTTACTTACCTAACTACCACTCTTTTCTTAAATTTCGAATACAACCACAGATCTTTTTAAAGTCTGTCAGTTTCAGTATCGATGATTTAGTAAAAGACATGAAAAACCTGATTTTCCTGCGCGGTGAATCATCGATGATGCTTTTGATATTATGGACAGCTGTAACCAGTTTTCAACCGGCGGCTTTTAATTTACACCAAGAGAGTGTTCCTTAAGTGGAGTAGTGGGCTATTGGATAGAGTCAATAATATAAAAGTCGCAATTGGATTTACGATAACTCTGTTTGCAGATAAACTCGCGTTTCAATAATAGTTGAAACTAAAAATCTTTTGGCTACTGAACACAAAGTCAATTTCAAAGAACTGATAAATCTCGAAACTTTAATAAAGCTATGAATCAGTACGCTTCCTACAATATCGGAACTTATATTAAAATTTCAAACTTGATAGAATTATAGCACTGAATTCTAAAAGACCTACTACAGTCGCATATATGACGAAAATTTGAATTTCAAAATTTATATTACCCATATTTTAATTTAACTCATACGGTTAAAAAATTCCGAATCTAAATTATATTTCCAAAACTCACGTTTGTAAAAAAGGCCAGTGAACTTTTTTTGCACTTGAACTAAAATGGAAAAGTAAAGTATACATATACGAGTATGTACCTAAGTAATTAAAGGCCGTACAGCACAAATGTAAATTAAAGTCTCTAGTAAATTAAAGTAGTAGTAAGTAAGTAACTAAGTAGTGTAAATTAAAGTTCTACATCTTACTAGTGTATTACAGATTCAACATTATTGAATCTCAAATTTATTAGTAATTCTTTTACGGAATCCCAAACAAATGGTTTACAGAAACATTGTAAAGTTTAGTAGGAAAATAAGGTAGATATTATTTTGTTTTATTGATAGCGTGTACTTCGTAGGAAGACAAATGTTGGGATGTCGTGGCTGTCAAGACGATTTTTCTCCCAAATATATTATCAAGTATAGTATCACGTCATCTCGCTTGCCTCACACACCTTGAACTGTCAATATTTCAGAATTATTGCCTTACTATCTGCAGCGAGTAGATAGATAACCATAGACTATCGAGTTGTTTTATACAGTCTGTCAACGTATATGTCCACAGAACTTGATCTATTCAATATTTCGTAACCTTAAAAGTTTAAAATGTTTGCTACTTTAATAATAACGTTAATTTTACATTTTAGTTTTCAGTTGTCTACCAGCCGTCTATTACTTATTTTACAGTCTCTCCTGTTTCTTAGACCTCTTCCCAGTCGTACAAGCTTTCTGGGATTATATGACATGAAAGAATATTTCCGCTTTACAGTTATTTATTTGGTTGTAATGACATTTAGTGTCGGGTACTCAAATGATGAGGAAATATCCTCGTTTTGTGAGCCATCAAAGGATTGACGCCATTAACCCTGACATTGTCTAGACGTTCTATTTCGAAAGCAAATGATGTAAGTATATACTTCTATTAAATTTTACTATACACTTTTAGGAATATAGTGGCGTTTATTTTTACATGAGTTCAGTTATCAAGGGAATTCGTACAACGGAGCGGTCAGTGAACTTCGGTTCTGTTAATGAATTTAAATCCCCAGAATTTTAAAAAACACCGAATGTCGAGGCTTATAATTGAAGTCAATAACAGATAGGCAAACATATTAAAAGTTTACGTCTGTACGGGTTAGTCTTATATATGTACATACCATTGTGAAATCAACGTCTCAATTATTTCGCTAACATGGAGTTAATTAACATGGTATTATTTTTTACTGCAACAATGTCGCCATATATCTTTCTGAACGTAATAATATAAAAAAATACAACGCATACCTACTGTTTTAAACAATAGACAGTGTAATTGACGAGTTAGAGAGGTTTTCAAAAAGTTCTGATAAATTTCAACGTTCTGTCACCGCCAAAATCTATAACGAATGCATATTTTTTGGATTCGGTGAACAATAACATCAGGCTTTCGAACCAAAACAATTGCGTTATTACACATTTAAATAGTTAACATATAACTGACACAAAAACTTTAAGCATTTTTAACACCGTTTTTTGTTTTTTTTGTTAGTTAGTTTAATGTATAACTTCATTTCCTTTATCCCAGATACGTCTTACCGTTTTCTTCCTTAAATACGGAATTCCAGGAATTATAAAGTTTAAATTTAGGTAACATTTAAATCGTACCGGAGGAAGCGAAGCTAAATAAAGTCTTGAATCACCAACAGTCGACTGCGCGCACTTCAGACAGCGTAGTGCAGTCGTGTCTTGAGAGGTATGGCGTAATAACAACATAATTCAGTAAGATGTAGTATAAGGTTCTCATTATGTTTTATTGGACTAGACTGAGTAAAATCGTATCGTAAAGTAACAACCTGCTGATATTGTAAGAATCCATATTTAAATCCAAATCGTCTCTAACCCTCCACGTTAGCAGTACTCCGCACGTAGTTATCCACTCTTCTAAAATCAGCAGTGAAATATTGTTCAATTTGTTTCAAATAATAGAGAGTGAGTAAACAAACGGCTTCTATGCTTCTTTCGCGTTGTTGATGTATGGATGTATTTTTGACTATTATTTGAGAATGGTATTCATTAGATAAGTGGAGCATGACCCTTAGTTGATTCTTTACATTACAAATATATTCCTTAAAAATCTTTATTTTGAGATCAACTTATTATGTTAAAATACGAATATAAGAGTGCAGATTTTTCATGTCTTCGCGTCAATTCCGTCTTTTGTACCAGTTTGATTGTACCTAATACATATACTGTACAGTACATATACTTCATATAAATGAACAGCAACAACCACTTACTTCAAGTAGCAAGTCTGCTTATCATGCGTCAATGACACTCTATCAATATCTTTGATCAACCGCTATCTGTGGTCACGATACAATGACAGAAGATGGCATAGAAAATACATTTTTATATATTTAACACGAACCGATCATTTTATAACCAACTTGAAAAGAGGGAGGAGGTTCTCAATTCGACTGCATTTTTTTGAGTGTTACTTTATAACTTTCTTTGGGAGTATTGATTTGGATGATTCTTTTTCTATTCGAAAGTTAGTGCTTAACGTGTAGTCTAATTTGAGCGCCATCTAACGAATAGTTTTTGAATTATAATTTTATTAAATTGCATGTAAATAATAACTTGATATACTTCGGGATCAGATGAATTAATACGGTGTTTTTTGTTAATTCACAAGCAATTATATCAAGTATACCTATAAAAAGAACTGCTGTGCCTTAATCAAAAGTATAAGAACAGAAGTTAAATTCGCATCCAAGTCTGCATCAGCGACTTTCAATTCAAAAGTTTAAATATCTGAAAATTAAGTCTTAATTGGATTCTGGGAGATGAATGGTGGATTTTCTTTTATTGGTAACTATAAAATGACTATAAAAGCTACTAATAAAGTACTGTTATGCGTAGTTAGTTCCAGACTTCGACTAAAATTAGATATGAAACAAAAGTACCCCACCACGGATTTACTTAATACGATTTGGATAATATTTTTGTTATTAAGTTGCAAATCTTTATTAGTGAGTGAGCGGAGAAACTTTTTTATCTAACCTTACTGGAAACCTTCCACATTGAATTAACATGAAACTTATATTATACCAGATAACTCACGTCATACCAGATAAAAAAGGAGGAAAACCAATTAAAAGATAATAAAACCATTTCACGATCGCAATAGGTCAAGTATAATTTAGTCTATGTACTAAATATATATTCTAATTTTATAAATCACTCATGACGTGAAAAAAATATGCCCAGTGTTGAGCCGCTTTGTTTTGAAGACCTAAAACTTGAGAATACAAAAGAAGTCCATCCAATTATGCTTCAAAATAAACCTTATCTAATTTATCGGGCCCGTTTGAAACAAAAGTTTCATTCAGATTCTACAAAACAAGCGTCAAATGTAAAAGTATTTAAATCCAAAGACGTTGTTATCGCTGTCGTCTGCGAAACATTATGAAATTCACGTCTGTTTCCATGATAATATTTTACGAAAAACCTCATAGAAGTTAATCGTTTTTTCAATTTTTATGAAACAGTATTGTTTGCAGTCCTTTTTATAATATTTATATACATATAGATAATAATGTATATAAAGGTAGCTATTTTAATACAAAATTATGTAATGTAACATGACTTGGCAACGATTTTAGAAAACATGCAAGATTACAAAAAAGTTTTATAATAGTTACATTAGAAAACAGTACTTTATGTTTATTAAAGTGATGCGAAATATAAAATACCTATGTACTTAACTGAAAACTGCAACAGCAGATATTAAAGCAGTTGAATTAAGGACGTGCTTCCGAAATTTCATCTTCGTCCAAAAATCTTTAATTATTTCAAATGAATATAAAATATTATTTCTCTATGTACTTATATACAAAGTATAAAAAAATATTTTGTGACCATAGTGAGAGTTTTTAATATAAAATTTTGATAACTAACCATTTATAAGCTCATGGCATTTGAATAATTGATTATAACCTTATGGCGGTACTTTTTTAAGTGAGCTTACTGTAGGAATTAGGTATATTATTTAATTTTGTTGTTCCTCCCTAATGTCATTAGTCAAATAGTTCACCTGTTCGTTTGTCGGCTATTGACATTAAAAAATATGGCTTGCTTTGATTCTAACATCGTCACTTTTGTATGATAAGAAGGTAGATCTAGTTCGGTTCATCTGTCTGAAATCAACCGTAAAATGGTTTTACTAATCTGAATCACGGTTCCAACTTAATAAAAAGTGTCATTCTATAGTCATGGTTATATATTACTAACAAACACATTATCATAGTTTACTTCTTTTACTTTCGTACTTGAGGATCATAAAATAGATTTTTAATCAACTGCATTATCGCGGAATGTCTATAGACAAATCTGCTATGACATACGCAGCTGCTGTCCAGAAGGCCGTACCTAAATCAAGTTCCTCGGGATTCTCGACATTCATCATATCTCCTGTGGTATGATGGAACCAAAAGTAACGTTCGTTTGCGTTATAAAGACTGGCTCCCGGAACACCAGTTTCAATTATCACTGCAATATCAGACCCGGGACTATCTTGTTCCACTAACTGTGAAGCATTAATTGATTCAAATAGCTTCAAAACTTCTGCAACAATACAACGCGCTTCTTGAGTTCCAGCAACTGCCAGTCCTAGCGGTGCAAATGTTCCTTCATCTGATTCCATAATAAAATTTATATTATGACTATTATTTCTATGCTTTTCTTCGTAAGCACGTGCTCCTACTAATCCCAACTCTTCAGCGGTCCAAAAGATCGATTTTATAGTTCTTCTTGGTTTTAGATTAAGACTCTTCAAAATAACCGGTACTGCCCATGAAACAAACATGCCACCACCATCATCCATGGCACCTTGTCCGACATCCCAGCTATCGATATGACCAGAAACAATGACATGTTTTTCTGGATAAACGGAGCCTTCCCAATCTATAATTGTATTCCTAGAAATCTTTGTATCGTATGTCGATGACATTTTTATATTCAAAACGACTTTAACACCCCGATTATACAATCGCCTAATCATGTCAGCATCCTCAAGAGAGATAGCAGCAGTGGGTATCTTTTTTATATTTTCGTTATATGTCTGGGATCCTGTGTGAGGTGAGTTAATAGAAAACGGTGTAATAGAACGTACTAGTGAAGCTACTGCTCCTTTTTCTGCTGCTTTTGCAGCACCTTGTGATCTATAAACAACTGTTTCGCCATAAGTTGTAAATACTGGATCGTAAAGAACTATTTTTCCTTTAATATCATCTTCTAAAGCCTGTTCCAACGCAGAGAAGTTTTCAAAAACAATCACTTCGCCTGTAACTCCTTTATCAGGCGTACTAACACTTCTTCCTAATCCCAAAACAGCTATTTCCTGCATCCTTGGTTCTATCATGGTAATTTTTTCTTTTCCTCTTACCCAGTGCGGTACCTAAAATGACAAATATTTTCTTATAAGATTTTCCATAACACATAAAAACCTTGCAAAAATCAATGTGAAAAAAATATTTTACTTATCCCAATAATAAATATAGTTTCTATAAAAGTATAATTGTGTATTTTTACAATTTTAAGTATATACCTCCACTTCTTCAGTAATGATATCGTGAATATCCTCGCTCTGAGTAAGGTCGATCATATAATCGATAGATTTCTCAAGAACTTTTGAGCCTGAAACTCTGGCACCAAATGTATCTACAAATTTCGCCAATCTGGAAGCAACAAAATTTTATTTAATAAAACATTACTTTGGTTCAAAAACTCTTGATGCACACTCAGTCCAAATTATATCCACAAATAATTAAATTAAATAAGATATTTTTAAATTTGACAACATTATTTTCTGATTCACCACTAATAAATTATTATTTTCTTTCTTCTAAAGTCTACGCAGATTGTTTAACCATTTCCACATTTACAGTTTAAATATTTATAAAAGAAAAACGCAAATACAAAACACAGGTAAAATAAACACAGGTACCACAGCAAATGAGCTTTTTTCTAAAGAACATTTTTAAAACTTACTCATTATATGTTTTGCCTTTGAAGTCACCTTCCAAAACGTACTTAAGTATTTCATTTACTACATCTTGGTACGAAGAAATCTCGTTTACCAACTCATCTCCTAACAACGCCTGACAAGAGTTTGAATTTTTCGGCAAGAATTTTGCCTCACACGAAATTATGATAAAAAGGGTTATAAGACTTCGGATGAACAAATTCATTTTCCTTCGCGTACTCACACTATATTGCGATACTGTGATGAGACGGCAGCGTTATATTCTGCGTTTATCTAATCAGATGAACGAAATCGTCGGTTGTCAGAAATGTCTATATTCATTATACTCGATAGACATCCGATAGGCGTTTAGCTTCATGGACCGGATAACACCGTTCCGGGATCAGAGTGGATACTTTTATCATATCAAATTTATGCGATAAATAAATAAAATATTGGCTAGTCACGCTGCTTTAGAGTTCATAATAATTCATAATAATAATTATTTATTTATTCCAAATTAAATTCGAGTCTCTTTAAGGTAAGTAAATTTGGTCGATGTAGTATATTATCTATTAATTTATCTTAACAATGTTTTGAGTAGTAAGGCATCTGAAATTCTTATTAAGGTATTTTAATAGGTTTTTGTATTTTGAGCAGGTATGTATACAGAGTCGAACGTTTTCCAAATTGTTTTCTATAGTCTGAGTTCCAAAATACCCTGTAGGTTTTTCTTGATACTTTTAAGAATTATAATAATGGTCACACATTGAGCTTTTATACTTAAGTTATGAAATATTTTAATAGAAATATATTTTGTTGCTAATATAGGACGTCAGTGAGCTTATATATTTTTTCTATTATATTTCAGGCAACAATACTAAATAATAAAGCATCTACTGCAGTAGGAGGAAAATTAAATATTTTTCCGGTTAGTTGAACCAACACTAGATTATGTTTTTCCCTTTAGTTCTAAAAATAGATCTAGATTAATAGATTGACTGGTCAGACTATTTTCATCTTAGTACTACGCAGACAAGGATGCTTGGAAATAAACTGCCATACCTGGTTCCGCTAAAGTTAGTGATCCAGAGTAAATTTTTAATTAATTTAGATATTGTTTTCAAAAATATGTTTTTTTCATCGTGTTTTTAATAATGTCTTTATATTTATTTTAAATTAATGATTGATGCAGACTTTGCAATCGCATCTGATTATTCTGCTGTAATTTTTATTTGTACGCGTGTTATATTGTAATCTTTAAACAGTGTCTACACAATATTCATACGGTTTTTGCATTTAAGTAAAACCGGCTTACTACCGTAACACTCGAAAAACCTGACCCCGGTAGGCTACTGGTAAACCAGGGCGTCGTTATCCTGCTTGGTAGTAAGTAGTAAGTATATTACGTAAATATTATACGAGTATTATCATTCCGTGAAGCCCGTACTTTACAGCAAAAAGAAACATACATATGTACTTTAAATAAAATGTTGTCTAATGGTCAATAAGTAAATCGCCCAATAAGATGACGCTGATGAAGGGACAACTTGGAAAAATTATTCTGTTGTTTCAACAGCATGTTATCGTGGTGAAAATTCATTACCTGGAAGTGAAATTTGCTGTTGCCAATGTTTAACCTAGTTAAAGTTCAGTAATGGAGCAACCAAGCAGTTGTAACTACGTACTGTGTCGATTTCAAACTAATTTTGTACCTTCCTAACCACTGCGGTCTCACAATATTCAAACGGTGTAATTTATTTACAGTATGAAATCATTGTAGCATTAAATACCTTATCCTATAATGTCGACCTTAAATGCTTCAATAGTGCAATATTTTTAATAACATACAAAAAATGTAAATATCAGAAAACCTATGCCTTGCTACCTGGACTCCAAACAATAAAACTGCTTTTTTATTCTTCAGACATTTTTTTTTTACTTTACCTCATTTTATCAATTTTATAAACCGCTTGTATTATTCTATATTAGAAAGATAATATTAATTATTTGTTACAAAAATATTAATTACAAACCTTCTGTCAGTATCTATTATATTGTGGGAACTAAACCATATCATAAAATAAAAACCTATGCAGTTAAACCGCGTAATATTAACTGAAAATTCGGTACTAGGTAGCTTTTTAACATCGTTAATGTTTTCTACGAAATGTACGAACTGACAGAGAGACAAAACTGCCAAAAAATATATTTTAATCTATACTGCATTAACAAATAAAAACATATTTATCTAATCGGTTTGACCTCTTACAGATTTATTGTTATACTAGCAGCCCGTGCCGGCTTCGCACGGCTATATAATAAGAAATTTCTAAATAAATATCTTAGATATTAACGTGA
>DWJN01001795.1:0-16867 GCA_018248895.1 Carystus phorcus
TACCCCACACCCGGCGGCGGAGGGGGCATCTGATCAGTACACAATGCCTTCAACCCAGTGCGGTTCCACTGACACGGAGCGGAACTGAGCAGAGACGAGCTGCGCCGCGATTTACAGACGAGCAGATTCACCAATCACATGGCTTCAAATCACATCTGATTGATCTGCTCTGCTCCGCTCCGTCTCAGTGGAACCGCACCCTTAATGGCCTACTACTGGGCACTGAACCACTGAGGTTTAAATTACTCCACCATGCTTCTTCGAATTGGTGCAGGGTTTAGTGGCCAACCAGTGTCGGGTCTAGAGCATACACCACCACGCTTTGGTGGATGGATATAACAAATTAAGGTGTAAAATTAAAGCTTATCTCAAAACAAATACTATAATCTTTTTGATACAAAACATTTCAACAGATTATCATCATTAATTGATTTCACAATTTTAATCCTATTTGATTATTACAATCAGTTAATAAAATTGATTATAAGATTATAATTATCGTTCGTTAACACATAACATTAATCATTCATTTAGTACTTAGATTCATATAATTTACTCAGTAAATATGGTAGAGGTTTCTATTATTTAAGCTTGCCGCAGCCTTGCGAAGTACCTCCTAAAATAACTGTTACGAATCTACCCTCGGCTACCGTAACAACATATGCTGCACTGATTCCGATTAGATATTAGAAAATTTTAAATTTTTATTAGTAATTATCTTGAAGCCAGGATATAAGATAATATTCCAGGATATCAGTATAAAAGAGGTTTTGTAATAAAGTAGACAATACTGAACGCACCACATTAATATATCTATCCCTTGAACTAATTATTGACATGTACAACAAGTATTTAAACAAACGCGCTTTTTCTCAAATTGTCCTTTTAGTTATAGAGATAAATACTGAGAGCAGTATGCTGTTTTCTCTGTGTTCTCATCTTATCTCTGTTTTGAGATGAACATATGCTATTAGACGGTATTATAATTGAATTATTTTGTTATCTTGCATTCTTTGCTTTTTTTCAATTTTTTTATACATTAACCACATATCATTATCTTAAATACACAGTATCAAATACTTTTATTGTTATTTAATTAGATACTATCATACTACACAACTGCTATACTACAACAGCTATACCATTGCTATATAAACAATTTCAAAAAATTTCATACCGGAGGGTAGTTCGGCGGTAGTCGGTAGGGCGCGGGCGGCGGCGCCCCCTCGCCCTCCGCGCACCCCGCAGGCGCGGCGGGCAACCGCGTCGGACTCTCGGGCGTCGTCAACTGTAGTGCCAGCAAATAGTACCAACAACTATAATTCGACAAATTATAGTAGTACCTGCCCCTCGTGACTGACGAATGAATAATAAACAATCATTTAAATTAAACCAACAAGAAAAAGTTATTCGATGATTATAAATAATGATTTTACGGGCGTTTAATTATAACGAAGGTATTTCTGGTGGTGGAACTATTGCAATTATTTGTCACTAGCTGTGACTAAGAAAAAACACACATATTCTTTCACTTAACTACTGGCAACATTTTTGGTCCTTCGGGCCGCATGAGAACTAATGAGCTATAAATTATGAACAGATAAATAGGCCGTATGTTCTTCAGTAGTAACACCAAGACAACCGCAAGTTAACTTAGCCAAAAAGATAAATAGAGCCCCTTATATCGAAAAAGTCATCGGACGTGATTACAATTATAGTAAGTTATATGGAGACTTTATATAAAACCTTTACTTAAACCCTTTTTCACGAGCTACATCTAGGATTTAACCTAGCAGTCCTTTAAGCCAATGCAATAGATGGGCAATGTTATTGCCACTGTGGGTACCTGTTGCTTCAAGTTGTTGAAGTCGTTGCTCATATCGCGGTACCGTTGCAGACACTCCTGCCACATATTCGCCATCTCCATCATCTCCATGCGTTGTTTATTTATCTCCTCCTGAATAACAACGCCATCAAAATAAACGCTTCTCTACAACCCCACTTGACGGTAAATTCTGCAGTCTTGGATAGTTCGACGGACTTAGTAATGAAGGTACTATTTATTCGTAAAAATCGTGAGTTGCTTAGAGAATACTACGTCGCAGATCAATCATTGATAAGCCTCGATAGCAATGCGAACAGGATCGAGTTAATAAAACATCGAACATCCGACTGGCAAGCTACGTGTCACGTGAGACACGCGGTTGAACCTAACTATTGGACGTAACGTTATGTTAAATAGCCTATAGTCAGTAGCCTTCCTCGGTAAATTAACTATCCAATACAGTATTTTTTTTTTCGATCCAGTAGTAAGTCCAAGCAAACAAAGTCTTCAGCTTTATTAGTGTAGATTATAATAATTTCAGAATTTTATTAACATTTTTAAATGTAGGTATCATAAAAAATGTGTACTGGGTTCAGACTGTATCAACTTCAACAATTATAGTGATTCAAATGTCATTAAAATTATAATTAAGACATAATAGCCTACCCCCCCACACGACATTCTACTTACATAATCTGCTATCAAAAACCCTTTTCATTCTTTTTATAAACAAGTCATAGTGAAACCAGTAATGATTGTACCATGAGCCTAGCATCAGTATCTCCGACATCGCGCGCCACTGTCTCATATCTCCGCATACATTCACGCCATAGACGAAGTTGGGCGGCGGCAGACTCCTGCGCATTCGCTGCCGATTCCTGTTCCAAGCAGAAATACAATAAAAAAAAACTTTCATTTTATCACGAACCTCTACTAACAGTAGTGTGACAAAGTGCTTAGCTTTTGTATTTTGTGACACATTCATGTAGTTTCTGTCCCCTAGGAAATCGGACGCTAAAATTAAATACCTGTTCTTAAGTTTGGAATTGATAAATGATACAATAAACGCGTACGTTAAGATCGCGAGGAAAGCATTTGGTGGATTTACACATTGCATAGCAGTCATAGCAAACTAGTTGAAAGTCTCGATCGATCAATTTGAACAATATTGGACACGAACTATACTTGAATAGATGACTAATATTGACAAGGTTTAACGATTGAAATTTCTGAAGACACACCCTTAGTCGCGTGCTATAGCTACAATTCATCTATAAGTAGGTACAATGTAACATTTTGAATAATTATAACGCAAATGAATCTCTGACAATTTGTTTAAAAATGACTAAATTAACAGATTTTACTTGAACACCCCTTTCTTGACCCTGTGTCTGAGAAACGCCTTTGAAACAGCGCATCAACTCCTTCCATAATTTCATCATCTTGTCCATTGCCTCTCTTTGTTCTGAAATTTCTTGCTGGAAAATGCCAAAGAAAACATAATTACTAAATATTGCATATCTATTATATACTTTTCTTGACAAGCCCCTGAACGTACCTTCACAACTCTTAAACAATTACTTCTACCGCTTATTGTACTCGTCTCTCCGTCGGCCACACTCAGTCCAGAATCGCGTTCTTTCTCCGAAAACCTTTCTCGATAATCATCATCCCTAGACGCTATGGAATTTCGTTCGAATCTGTCCAAGGTTCGTCTCGATCGTTCCTTATGTGAAACAATACGATCTCTTGTCGGTTTATCATCGTAATATCTTTCCCGAGGAGTATCGACGTATCGTTTATCCTTATAGTCCCTAGGATCTCCATAAAACTTGTCTCTGTCGCTTCTAACTGTTCTACGAGCTCTGTCTTCGTAACGATCTCTTTGGACATCGAAGCTTCTACTCGCCTTTTGTTCACAATATCCTCTCTTATCTACGTAAGGTCTATCTCCATCTCTAGTAGGTTCCCTACGGTCGTCGTATTCTCTGTAATCTCTTCTGTCACTTGGATTAGACCTGTAGTAAGTTGGATCAACACAACTTCTTGTGGGCGAATTATCTCGTGGATAAACACGATATTTACTGTCAGTGTTACGCATTCTTGAGCTTGTTACGTTAAGCTTGCTGGTGTACTTCGGAGTGTCTTTGTCGTACGTAGAATAGCAGACGCATTGGGATTTACGATTATCCGGATGAACGTTTGTTGCGATAATATTAGTTTCTCTACTACGAAAGTTCTCATGGCTTCGAATTCTAGACGGTGAGATGTTATCTCTCGATACCTGTCGGCTGTGTAGCCTCTCTGGCCTGTGGTCCACATTGTACGAGTCACGTCTTGATGAAACCTCACATTGAAGGGATTTATGACTTTGAGTGCATGCCTAAAATATAGGGATTTACGATACACATTATTCATTTAATTTTAAAATTATTAGGTCTAACATACTAACCAATTGTTTATCCTCAGCACGCGCGGGAGATTTCTCGTTAAACTGTGCACATAGTTTTGCAAATGTCTCTAGAAGCTTTGTCTGGTCAATAGGTGGCACCAGGCCGTCCTTTTTATAGCTGTCATAAAAATTAGTTAATCAACAAGTGTCATTACTAATTAATCTCAAATTTATAAATATTGCGCGCATTTCGTGAACTCTGTGGATTCTTTGTATGTATGATGTTACTCTAAATAATTCAACATACTCGTACTTAAAATAAATGTAACCGAAACAAATTACTTCTATATTTCAATTGATTTTTTTGGAAATGCTGGTAAATAGTTTTATCGGCCTAACGAACGATACGATAACGAATCCTACGAGAATTTATCTTTTCTTTTTTGGACGTTTTTTTTTCAAAATATTCAAAGACAGTAGGTACCCTCATTAAGTAATTTTTTACATATTTAAACCCGTTACAGCGTTATTAATGCGAAAAAGATGTCCTAATGAACAGTGTTCGCAATATTTTCAGGCGCGACTTTGTGCGTATGTAATAGGTAGATGTATGGAGTTAGGAACCGTTCTTTCTCCCGTTCCTTAGACGGCTGGTCTTCCCGACGACGTCGATGGCGATGTCGGTGGTCCCGCGCGGGGGACGCCTCACTCTCCCTGGCGCGCTTGTCCTCGTGCCGTCGTGAATGACGTTGCCTATAAACCCGGGAAAATACGACCAGTTCTACGGTCCGTTTATACGACAAATAGTTTCCAAGCAATTGGTAGACTTTATAGATATTATTCCATAAAATCTTCGTAAATAAACAGCTTTGGAGACAATTTTCAAAAACAAACCTCCGTGTTCATTCATGACATGTAAACAGGATTTTGTCCGTAAAAACTCGTAGATATTATACAGAACAGATATAAGTTTTCTGTTAAGGTGACCAACACCAAGCAACGAGACCACAGTATTGCACAGACAGTATAGCATACCATGATTTCACCGACACATTGGCAGTTAGAGCCTTGTTCCCACATAACATATACAATTACATATATGCCTATAATATTTCGACCAAATCTAAATATAATACGTCGTAACGATTTATCATTAGGGAAATTTTATGATGATATAATACTTTTTTCGATGATTCGTGAGCGTGTGAATATGGTCATAACAATTTTTACCACTAAAGATAATAAAAACATTTTAAATCCCAGTTGTAAACTAAACCATGAAAATATAACGTTTAATCCAAGTTGGTATCGTGTAAATGACCGGGCATCCGCTTGTTGACCGGCCGTTCAACGCTTCATCCGAAACACTAATGGCCTTATTACAAAACGTGGACTAGCAAAGTACCAGTTTAAACTTCTATTAGACCAAGTAAAATAAACCTTGACTTAAAGTATACTATGAAAGATAAACCTATACTTGATAATCGTGGTTGAGACCTTATTTTGTAATAAAGGTGTAAAAGTTTTACGGTCAATTTATAAACAATAAGGAGTACCCGGTACCTTTAAACAACCTTGCCGTTAAAGGCTTATTTTTATTATACAAAATTAATGTTACGAGTACACTTACTTTCTCTTATCTCTTTTCACCGCTTCTTCGAGAAATGCGTAAATAAACGAATCTTGATCTTGAGGAATAGACTCTATACCCCCATCGGCCTCCTAGCCATTAACAAAAAGAGAACAAATTAAACATATGCCACATGATATTTTAATAAAACATTATTATTATTTATGGTAATTAATCCGTTAATCCAGCCTGACTAACTACGACGCTTTTAAGCCAGATGCCAAAAGATTCGTCGTTTTAAGGTTGAGAATCCGAGAACCAATACTGTCTTCTCCATTCTATCTTGGCTCTCAAATCAGTAATGCTATTAGTGTTACTGACATCCACTTACTATGATGTAGCTCGTATATTTGTTTGTGAGTTAAGTAAAAAACACGTACATGTCGCGGAGAAACGGAGCGAGGCGTGGAGACGAGACCCGCTTTGAGGGCTAGAGATATGCCTTCTCTCCTGCAATCAAGTACACGGTACTGCATATTAAAAATAGTTATATGTGTATACAATTTCAAAACCTATCGAGAGGTAAAATATGATATTAAACTTTTTCATCGCGGCCGTTCAACTTTTTAATTGTAGCGGGTACTCACGATCTCTATACTATAGATGTAAATGTAATGTAAATGTAAATTAAAATAAATATTTGCAACGATCAGAAGACATTTTCAACCTATTTTTATAATAAATTTATTGAATCTGATATTTCTGGCGTGCAAATATAAGATAAAGGACTTATGAAATTTAAATCTTAATAAAAGGTTCGTTAATTGCACTAAAATGTGTAAGAACTTAAACTACACTAAAATTATTAATTGCTAAGTAGTACTTACATGCGCTAAACTGTATCGCGCCAAATTGTATCTCTTTGAAATCCAAACAGTGTGGTCATGAGCGCGCATACACAACTTTAAAATAATAATGAAAATCGCTCACAACTGGTCGAGTAAACGTTGACGTCACATGCCAGTAAACATCTATTTCATCTGTTTTATCTTTAAAAAAAACAATGTATTTTTGGCTACTACCAAGACAATCTGTGTATAAAAATAGATATTAAAACCTTGTCAAATATCCTACTGTTGTTACTGTACTACGTCTTTGACAACCTTTACGTAGCCTTTAGTTAGACATTTATAATGAAACGCCCCAACAAACCTGTTGAACTTACTACTTCTAATTATTATAATAAATAGAAGAAACTAACGTGACTCGGCGACATCGTCGTGGCGAGCGCGAGGAGCGGCGGGAACGACGGACGGCGCGGTCGTCCGGGGACACCGAGGGAGAGCTGTCGCGATCCCTTTTACATTAAAATACATTGTTACCAGCTACCATACGTATGTATAACATACCAAAAGATATACTTTCGCCGTTTCTTCTCTTTATAAGGCCCCCTTCCGAAATGGTGGTAGATGCAAAATAATTGACGTTTCATAAGTGTATTTATAAATACCTACATGACATAAATGATTCGAGTTTTATACTTGTTATCATAGAGTACGTTACGCCAGCTCAAAATTTTTGTCGAATAACTCAAAAACTATCAATGCAACAAATTTAAAATACATTACAATAATTACAGATTTCAGCAACTAATTATGTATTACATTCAGATTACAATTTTCGACAATATTTTGCTGGCGTGACGTACACGTTATCTTACAATTATGTCAATATTTTGTTTAGTTCTAATCTACCTTCATGTGTGTAAATCAGTGTTGGCCAACGGTGTTTTATTCAGAATACTAAAGAAATATTAATTACTCGTACATAGGGAAATATCTCGCTCCTGATAGTTTCCACAGAAGTTGTACTGAGCGAGGCTAGGTAAATGAAGGGATCCTATTGGTTCCTAACAGACACATTCCTCGCTACGCATCCTAGCACATCCTTGGTGGAAACGCACCCTTAGACCCTAAAACCTATGTTACCCAACTATTGGCTAATATAACTTTTTAAGGTTGAAATAATAAAAATCAGTAAAGCCTAAAAGAAAATAGAGGAATAAAAAAATCTTGATAATTATAACAAATTTAACCTTTGCGCAGAATTTACTTCATTCTTTGTATCGGCAACAATGTTGGTAGAAAGATTTTGCAAGCTTGTTTTTGCTGATGCAACCCGACGGCCATTTACTTGGCAACCCTGTCAAAGTTCAAATGTGTGACGAACAAAAAATATTTCAATTATTTGACGTGTTTCGTTTCACACCAATTAAATGGCGTATTGGCCTAAAGTACTAACCTCGTTGTCATGTTTCTACCATGGTCTGATGAGACCTGCATGATCCAGCCAAATGACTTCTGTTCCGGCTGGAGACGTCAGCCAGTAGGTTCTTTCCTCATTACTTTGCTACAATGCATCGTAAATACCTCTTGTGTTACTCTCTTCCATGGGCAACGATTAGCACTTACCATCAGGAAATAGTCTGTCGTTTGTCAGCTAGTTCCATTAAATTACCTCAGATTCAAATACAGAACTTTTAGTTTATGGTTTTAGTTACCTAAGAACTGTGTTATTTCATAGGTTCTTTTTACATTTGATTGCACGAGCAAGATATGAAATACGATCGATAAAAGTCTGAGTGATATTAGACATTATATTACAATAAATTTTGTTTTACAATTGTAGCCAATCTGCTCCTTTACATACATCTAGCTTGATTGTATTTTTGCTGAAAGTGGAAACATGCACGTCTTACTAATAATCTTCCTCAGCTTTACAATTAGGCGTTAGTGAAGCGACCGTAGATCACATATTAATATGGTTAAATGAAATTTTATAGAAAACATTTGTAGGTAGGTACCTATAGAATGTTTCATAAAATTTTGTAAATCGAATACAATAGATGTTTTTGTGACTTTTGTAGAAAAAAAATCTTCACTGATTTCTTTTAGTTAGAAATATAGACAAGTGGAAATGTTGTCTAATACCTTTAGCTACATAATATCAATATGATTGTTGCTGAACACTAAATCTTAAAAATTCTGAGGGCCTCGAACCAAGAATGAATAAGCCACCACCGCCTGAACACATCACGTGACCTACAATTGCGTACAGAATTGCTTTCCTGAGTAAACGGGTGGTGATTACAATACTTACGGTGGTCGAGTCGTCGGTGGCTAGAGAGTTGTCATCGAACCCGTCCTTCTTTTTCCTCGAATGTTTTCGTTTGGAAGCATCGAATACTTTAAATATTTTTTTACTATCGCTCGACTGACACTCCATCGGATATCGGCAAAAGGGTCTCGCAACATCGAAATTTATTCTAAACTATATTGCTCATTTATGTTCCTATTGCGAGTCTCAATAATTTATGGATGCTATTTAAAAGAGAATTTTTAATATTTAACCAAACATACATTTACAGAATTGAAATGTGACAAGTTCAAACAATAATCAAAAAAAGAATGTTATATCTGACAGTTTCTTAGAATCGATTGCCATGATGCAAAGATTTCTTCTAAATCTATGCCACATTGTCACATTTGAATCAGGTAAGTAATATGCAATATTCTTAAATATTATTATTTTGATCAGAAGTTGAGCATTAAGATCATCGGAGTACCTAAAACATAATTCTATTGACTTGTCAAATCAGTGTTTCCCGTCGGCTTCCTCGCATTAATAATATAGTTTTAGGGATTTATGGTGTCGTTACTTACGAGTGTAAATTTTAAAAGGTGCTTTGATCATAAAATGCCAATTCAGAAAAAAAAATAAAATCAGGTTCAATTTCAATATATTATAGATTATTGTAATAATTCACATTAAACTTAATTAAAAAATTATCCCAATTTAAGCTCCTCACACTCCTTCACTACTTATTCCCTTATAAACAAGGCGCTATAGGTACTCGGTATAAAATCTCCATCATAAAACCAATAAACAGATTCAAGTCCCATTTTATTATAAAAATCAAAATTACGAGTTATAATACATCTGTTTCTCAATCGAACAATAGAAATCGATCGATAGCACATCGACATTCTTGTAAATAAATCATCACGGACATAAATAACAAAAATCAGATTGTACAGGCTAACAGTTCGGAGGGCGGAGGCGTCGCGTCACCGTATCACTATATGTACACGTGTACCCTCGGGTATCAGTCGGGCGGCGTCGAGCGTCCGCGCGCGGGCGCGGCCACGTCACTCCGCCGTCACTGGTCGTCCGCGTCGCCGTCGCGCGCGCCCCGGCTGCAGTGGAACAGCACGTCCGCCAGCTCGTGCGCCACCTTCTGGTCGAGGATCTGCGACATCACCAGCGACAGCAGCCGCCGCTCGTGCCGGCGGATCAGCGGCCGGTTCTCGGCGCGCTCCGCCAGCCGCCGCAGCGTGGCCGCCGCCCGCCGCAGCATGTCCAGCGACGTCCCCATCGCGTCCGGGTTGTCGCGCAGCGCCGCCACGCCGTGCTGGTTCGCCACGCCGAGCGCCGTCTGCTCGGCCCGCTCGATGAACGCCACCAGCTGGGCCACCGCCGGCGCGTGCAGCGCCACCTCGCGCGCCGCCTCGCCGCCCGCGCCCGCCAGGTAGTGCAGCAGGTTGACCGCGAACTCTCGCACCACCGGCCGCTCCGGCCTGCACAGGTCGCGCGCGAGCCCCGCGCACAGCGCGGCGATCCGCCCGCGCGGGGGCGTCGCGAGCACCAGGTCCACGTTCGCGTCCGTCACGCACAGCTTGCAGAGCGCCTCGAGCGCGAGCCGCCGCGGGGAGAGCGGCGAGCCGGCCGCGGCCGCCGGCGGCGCGTCCCCGGCCACCGCCGCCGGGCACACGCTCCAGTGCAGCAGCCCGTCGAGCAGCGGCCGCGCGACCGCCTCCGGCTGCCCCGACAGCTCGACGCCGCCGGCGATGTTCGCGCAGCAGACGAGCGCGTCCTCCCGAAGCTGCGCCAGGGTGTCCCACCACCACTCGGCCTCGCCTCGCAAGCTGGAGCAGCACGCGTCCGCGTCGGTCTCGTCGCGTGCGGCCCGCTCGTACGCTCGGGCGCGCGCCGCTCGGGGCGCATGCTCGTGGTGTAGGAGCAGCAGCTTGCCGGCGAGCGCGAGAAAGGCCCCGGACCGCGAGAACTCCGCCTCGTTTCCAGGCACGAAGGTGAGCCCGCGAAGGATGTTCGACAGCGCTATGCAACGCTTCGCTAGCGCGTCCCGGGACTCGTTCACCAAGTTTAAGCTCGGTTCGTCGCGCGTGTAACACTCATCCTCGTAGTCTTCGAGCCGGCGCCGCTTGAGCACGCCCGCGGGATCGCGAACGTGAAGGGTGGGGCGCCGCTCGGGCTCGAGCTCCATCGGCTCGGCCTCCAGGTTGTCGCCGTCGCCGTCGCCGTCGCCGTCCGCGTCCGGCTCGGTGTCCGGCGGGTCGAGCGCGTCGGGCGCCCGCGGATCGGGGTCGGGGCGCGCGGGGGGAGAGGCGACGGGCGGCGCGGGGGGCGAGGGTGCACGCTCGCCGGGCAGCAGTCGCACGAAGGGCAGCGGCACGAACTCGCCGCGAAAGCAGGGGGTCACGTACGCGTCGCCGCCGAATTGCCAGGGCTCGAGGGCGTCCTCGACGCGGTCGGTGTCCGAGTCGCAGTCGTCCGGTGCGAGGAGATCCTCCTCCGCCTCGGCCGGCTGGCGGTAGGTGACGGGCTGGCGGCGGCGAGTCTCTAGAGTGTAGTCGTGGCCGTCGAGCAAGCGCACGCGATCGACGGGGTCGGGTGGCTCCAGTCTCCGCCGCGCCTTGGCCGGGGGCTCCGCGCGCGGCGCCGGCGCATACCAGGGCTCCGGCTCGGACGGCGGCGCATCGAACGCGTCGCTGAGGCTGCGGTGGAAGTGTTCGAGCAGCAGTTCCAACAGGCCGGGCATGTTCTGAAGGCCGAAGTAGCCTATGCAGTTATCGTCGAAAAGCAGAATGTTGAGGATATCTAGCGCCCAGCATGTCTCGGCTAGCAGGCCGGACTTGAGCGCCATCATGATGCGCCACGCGTCGACGGGCGCCACGTCGGCTTTCGTTAGGCGGCGTCGGGTCTCGCCGGAGGGGACGGTGGCTTCCACGCACTCGGCGGGAAACGTCAGCTCGCGCTTTATCTGTCCGGGACCCACTGCTGGACCGGAACCCTATTATAAAAAAGATATTGCTAAAATAAGGCATTCAAATTTTTGACATCATGACATAATTTTTTTCATTAACCTTCTGAAATGATTATTCCATTGTTCTATTATTATAGTTTTACTGGTGACCCTGTCATAATATTTTTTTGTCTTGATCATTTTCATACGATAATACTGACCGGCGGTTGGTACTGGTGTTGGGGCTGATGCGGCCAGGGGGGTTGCGCGTGCGGGGCGTTGTGCATCGGCTGGTGGGGGGCGCCCGGCCGCCACGCAGGCGCAGGTGCGGGCGCTGCGCCCCGCGGGAACCCGCCGCCCCACGCGGGCGGGGCGAAGCGGGCCGCCGCGGGCGCCGGGCCCGCCGCGAAGCCCTCGCCCTTCGCGAAGTCCGGATGCCGCCGAGGAGCTCCCGCCGCCGCCGCGCCCGGAGCCCCCGCGCCTCCAGCGCCGCCCTTGCCGCCGCCGTACTGCACACGTAACAAAAGTTACGCATCTCGAACACGTAATATGACTCCTCCACCAACATTATACCGAACCGTGGGAGTGATGTCGAATACGAACAAACAAAATTAAATATTATTCACGTTGAACATTTCAAAACGGACAAATGAATCGATGTGAAACCTTGATTTACTTTAATATTTCGACATTTCTCTCGCATAGTAATATGCTTGGCGTGCCGGATCACTTTCAATTCTTAAAAATAAAAACAATTCTTTACAACTGCCAGCAAAAGAAGATGTGTACTTTTTTATTAATACAAATTAAAAGTATAAGAAAGTCAGTCGACACGCCAACGTCAGGCCAATTTAAGATACAAAATATTTCCGGTTACCGAAAATATTTCGCACTCAAAACTGAAAGTCAGACAGACAACGTTCATCAACCAACACTTCAATTGGTGTTATTCAAACTGAACCGTATATTATACATTTTATCTCCTTTAGTACATCACGTTGAAGCTGACATTCAGGTGTATTATTTACAAGATGGCCGCTACCGTAGACTTGTACATGTAAAGTTATAATAGATGACAACAATACATACGCTGACGGAATCGTAACAATGTTTCTGACGACGTCGACGCCGGAGCGTCTGTCCGGAGTGGACGTACGACCGTACCGCGGTGTAAAACAAAGCTACGACTCGATAACGACTTACAACTAGCTTACATGATAACAGTGAAAGCATGCAAATGAATCCGTGAACGACAACATTGTCATGTAAAGCCACCACCACACACTCTAAACCTTGACTTCCATATGTTTTAATAAATTTGTTAAATTTTGAAACAGCGGGTAGACGGGGGTTTTGGTTCGATACGACGTCGAATCTATGTAACGTCGACAGTGAATCATAAAAGCCAATTAATCACACCGCAAGCCAAAAATTTAGTTAAAAAACGAAAAATTGAAGAAAAATTAACAGTGATAGCTTGAAATTTCGTTAAGCGAGTGGGTATTATTTGAATAAATTAAATGAAGCCAAAACCACGGATGAGTTTGACCCTCGTCGTTGGAACACTCGATTCGGTCATTCGTATTTTGGAATCGATCGAATCGAATGAAATGCGTCCTTGCATCGAACCGTAGCCGATGGATCCTATATTCAAACTACTTAGGAAATATACCAGAACGTACCTGTAAGTATTTATTTATATTTCACGTCTACTTTAATTTAGTGATCTACTACAATATGTAAGTACTGTCAGATGTTATAAGACAAAAATTATAGGTATATTGTGTTACAATTTCAAAAAACATGTATGACGATGGAAAGAATATCTTTTAAATTATAACGCTAAATAAAATGTACATTCTTGTTAATTTAAAAATATTAAGAGATAATAGAAAAAGTACTACTATACAAATGTAGATAGAAATAACTTCTAATAACGTATAAGACTCGGAAAACGATCTGATGCAAGGACGGGGGCAAATTCTTGTTCTACACACGTTATCTCTAATTCCAATCGTGTCC
Organism: Carystus phorcus; assembly: GCA_018248895.1. Lineage (NCBI taxonomy): Eukaryota > Metazoa > Arthropoda > Insecta > Lepidoptera > Hesperiidae > Carystus > Carystus phorcus. Next base: position 13,913 of record DWJN01001795.1, read on the forward strand.
AATGCTGATTATTTTTATAGGGGAACACGCTGAACCTATCCGTCGTGACTATGAAATAGGAAGGAACATACAATCTATCATCATCCAACAATATAGAAGAACCAAAAAAGTGAAATCGTGATTTATTTTTTGCAGTTATTTTGTAACTTATACTTTTATAAGTTACTTTTATAAGTTACTTACTTATAATCTTAATGTTCGAGTGCAGACCGATAGTGTAAGTCTTAATAGAAAATACAAAAATTTACTAAAATTCTATCCATTCATTAACTTGTAAACACCCCACTGTAATCGGAGTGAAACATGAAGTGGGCAAGATTATTGTCCCTCGTACGCGTGACACGTAATAATCGTAGTCGCTCCTATAATTTACAACGAATGAATGGATGATATTAAACGGGCTGTTGGATGTTAGGAAAATGATACGGATACGTCATGTACGTCAGTCATAACTCGTGTCAACGCGACACCTCTAGAGAAATCGGCACGACACGATCGGAACCAGAGACAACGAACGCAGAACCGGAATCGACGTTCTGTGCGGGGTGAGCGCATGGTAGCCCCCGAGCGGCCAATCGATGGGAAGCGGGTGTTTGAGTGCGTGGTACAAACGGGGCGTCCGTACGTAGGGCCGGGGGGGCGGCGGCAGTGGCGCCACCAGCTGCCGAGCCAGCTGCGAGCTCATTAGCGTCGCCGCCTGCGGCAAACACGACCACACTTTTACCATTGGCACGCACCACGCGGCTCGTGACAGTTGTCACCGGTGTACAATTAACCGGCTCTCAACGGTCCGTCGACCATTTTAAATTTAAAGGCGAACGTTAAACTAGGTGAAGTTAAATCTTAAAATATTTAAAATGTAACACTTACTAATCTGACGACGAATATAACTTACGCGTTTAACACAATGAATCGTCAATTATAGTATACAGGCTCCATTCAAAACTGGTTAATTGAACCCAATCTTTTTACGAATTTAAAATTCCTAAAACGGTTTACTGACTTTTAAATTGGAGGGGAAAAAACAGAATGGTTACTGAATTTACCAATTCAATTTTTAACGGTTCTAAGCCGTGGCACGCGCAGTAGTTGGCACTGCAATATCAACCGTCGATTCACGATCGCTCTCGGATTTTTATTATAAATAACTTTCAACAAACGTTCAAAAATAATTGTTGTTAATGTAGAAAAGCGCGCCATCTATCAGTCGTATATTTACATTTTTCTGCAACCGCCACTAGAGTAAATTAACGATATCCGAGATAGATCGCGATCGCTTCGCAATATTTCCAAAGTTTAAAACCAATGATGTACCTATAAAGAGGCTGTAAATCCCGGTTAATTATATTCTCTTACGAGTTCGAAGACATGTCAACAGACAGCACATTCTGTCATACGATCAAACATGTTTAACATTCAGACACCACACAGCGAATTAAAACTAATTCGTAAACAAAAAAAAACACATAGTATAATATCTGAATGTGATAACATTATTGAAATATATGTACATATGTATGTGTTAACTTAATTTCTTTAACGATGTCATTACGTATAATTAGGCAGGCGGAACGCTATTTATTGTATCACCAATGCCACGCAAAAAAAAACTAAAACAAAATAGACAATGCACATACTGTGGTGCACATTTAAGCACACACACAGACATCCTTATACGCATGATATTAATAAAATCAATACTCCATTAACATGCCAGTCATGCGAGACCAAGGAATTTCTAAAGCTTTATAAAGTCAATACGATACAATAGATAATTAAACCCTACTGTCATTTATCTTTATAAAAACATTGCAATAGTTACATTAAATTCACATAGTACATCATGCACTATTTTACTCAAAAATTTAAACCGTCGATAAAATGGCAAATATTAAATTATACAATTGAACGAAAACATATTTGCCTGAGCAATGTTAAGCACAAATAACAATCATATTTATGTAATTGATGAATATGTAAAATTATTTTCGTCGGTTCCTTCGTTAAGATTGAAAAAATACGTCCAAAGATTGTTAAAGGTACAATTTATTGACTCATTTTATTGAGTAACATTATTTTGTATGCTTATCATTGTTCTATAAACATCTATACGCACATAGAATAAACACTATTACAGGCACACGTACTATATTCAACTTGATAATATTACTTATATTATAGGACAATTAAGCCGTAAATATAATTCAAAAGTTACATCTATAGTTGACATTTTCTACAACTTAATTTAAGAATACAAATGTTTGTTGGGTATTCTAGTTTTATCAACACTAATAGAAATATATTTTTTTTGCGTCATCAATATATCTACACTATAATGCAGTGTAGTAGTCAAAATTATGCGAACGTAGTATTTCAGACTTTTCCTATTGAATAGTTTCTTCGTCATAACGAAAATACCGTTAAACTGTTATAACTACAAAAACAGATCAATGTATAAAAGTAATTTTGCATATCATACGAGCACTCTTTACTACCAGGCTGTACAGTCACGAACAATAAAATATATAAGTTGATAAGTTTTAAATTAATTTAAAAACAGAACAATGCAAATGAAAGCAAACGAGCTTTGTTTCAAAATTATGTACGCATTTCTGCTCACAATCAGTCCATGAAAATAACAACTACGGAACGATTTGACGGTTGCTTAATTTTGATACAATGTTCGTTTACATTCTTCTTCCTCACCGTTCTGTGTTTAAATAAATTTGACACTTGCCAACGTGTCCATTCAATCGCTCGAGATTGCACTTTATCACGTTGCACGAACAACACCGAAAAATCGGAACAAACAAATAACTCGCTTCACGATGTAATTCAAACAGACAATAGTATAGCGTCATACCTCGTGCGCTGGATGCGGCGGCTGATGCGGCTGGTGCGGCTGCGGCTGTTGCGGCGAGTGCGGCGGGTGTGGCGGGTGCGGCGGGTGGTGCG
>DWJN01001796.1:0-16866 GCA_018248895.1 Carystus phorcus
CTAAGTACTTGAAATAAGGGATGAAAGTTTGTATGGAGATCTGTTTAAACATTCATTAATCTGCATGTAACTTTGTATAAATACTATGCTATGGAAATAAAGATTTACGTGTTTTTTATTTTTTCAATATTAATTGTCAGAGGGTGTAAAATAAGGGATGAATCTTTGCTGGCGCATCCACGCCGACCCGCAACCGTAATGCCTAGAGGATTCAAATTTAAACGGTACAATTACGAGTATGTTGTAACGTAGATATTATCTAAGAATATTTTTTTGAAAATTCCACCCCTAAGGTAATGAAATAGGAGTTGAATTTTTGTATGGAAGTCGCTCAGTTTTAAAGCTTAAGTCATGAAAATTGGTATTTGGCCTTTCGGTTAAGTAAAAATACGTGTTATAATATTTGTACAATTTTTATCCTTAAGTACTTGAAATAATGGATGAAAGTTTGAATAGATATCAGTAAAAATCTTTTAACCAAAAAGAGTAAACCGCCACCAAAAGGGATAAAATAATTTGATGAGGGAAACTGCTTGGGAAGTAGGTGCCTTCGCAGATGCCTCAATTATAGTAACTGGGACCAACTTCTTTCTTTCTTTTCAAAGATTTTTTATTCCTTACTTTATAGTGGTTCCTTCCATACATGTGTCCATGACACAGATGTCGCCGGAAGCCCGCTAACGCTAACGCGGGCTTCCTTCTTTTTCCGTTAAAAGATCATACCAACCTAAACTAACCAACAATTGCCGGAATCGTGAGACATCTACTGTAATTATTTGAGGAGTTCCGTTGTCTGTCTCCGAAAGTAATGGTCAGATCTTCACCAAATTAAAATGTGACCCGTCCGGGAGCTTACATACCGTCTTATACACTTTATTTTATTCATTTTTCATCGAACAATAATGAAATGAGAACCTAATGCACGAAATCGTCGTCGTTTAAATTAATATGGGAGCAATGGGAAAGCACCAGCTTTCGAATAAAAAAGAATCATCGAAGTAGGCGTACCCAGTAAAAAGTTATAGATCTACACACATAAAAAAATACAGACGAATTGAGAACTTCCTCCTTTTTTTGAAGTCGGTTAATAAACATTCATTAATCTGCATGTAACTTTGTATAAATACTTTACTATGAAAATAAAGATTTACGTGTTTTTTATTGTTTTTATATTAATTATCAGAGGGTATAAAATAAGGGATGAATGCTTGAAATTTAAACGGAAGGTACAGTTATTTTACAACTAAAATTGGTGTTTGATCTTCGGTTAAACAAAAAATACTAAGTGTAAAAGTCAGGAAAATTTTATTCTGTCCTTTGATTAAATATAAATAAACATGGGTTTACAGAATTTCCAACCATAAGTGTTGAAATAATGGATACCCGTTTGTTTGAAAATTTGTTTAATCTTCAATAATTTGCATGAAACAATCTGTGCTATCACAATAAATTTGTAGATATTTTTATTTTTTCGTAACAATAAATTACCAGAGGGTGTAAAATAGGGAATTAAATTTCAGTAATATTTAGACATTTTTATAAAGGTTGGACAGTTTTAACGGTAAAATTAAAATGTCATGAAAGTCATATAATGTTATCAACGATACCGAAGGGCTGGTTACTTCGGGCTTTATAAGTTTAGGGCTTTATAAGAAGGGCTCTCCGGTTTCTGGTAGTTCTTGGTCACCAATAGCTATTGTCCGTTCGTCGAGTCCAAAGCCTGATAGATGAATAAGTAGGTGAGCTATTGTACGTAAACTTAAAGATAAGCGCAATTTTTCTTGAAGTGAAGCCAAAGAGGTTCTAACTTTTATATTTACGGTGCCATATTAAATTGTATATGTATAAAAGTAATTAAAATCTGTAGGTAGTAATTTGTATCATCTCCTGATATCATCCGCGGGCGAAGTCTCATTTATCAGCTTGATTAGTTAATTAATTAGTAGATTCTATATTATTATTCTATTCTACCCATTGATTTTATATTTATTGCATAACACTTTGAATAAATACTGCACAGTCAAAATAAAGATTTATGTATTTTTTTAGTTTTTCCATAATAATTATCAGAGAGTGGGAAATACAGGATGAAATTTTGCTGTGGTATCGACGCCGAATGGCAACAGATATTTGTAGGGGCTTAAAATTTTGACAGTTAGTAGTTTATAACGTAAAGTTTATATCGCAAATCATTACCTTAAGAGATTTAACATATAAACAGTAAAACCTACTGTTTATAATCTTAACATGAAACAAGAAAGAGTTTTTTTTCAAAATTCTATCCCTAAGATATAAAAAAAGGATGATAATGTATACGAATGTTGGTCAATCTTAAGGACACAACAATATTGTTTAGGATTTCCCTCCTTAGTATAGGAATGAAAACATATTACCAGTTTTCCGGCAAAATTCAACGTTTATAGGTTGAAATAATATAAACGTTTATTAATATATGCAAAACTTGATATAAATACTATTCAATGTAAAATTATGGATGTAAATTTGTTTTATAAATTTCCAGCTTTAATCTCGGTGGATTAGAAACAAGAGATAGGAGGCTGGGGGACCTGGGGGTAGATCAGGATGGATTCAGGATGAAATTAAGGGGGGATTAGTTCAGTACATAATATATCTTCTAATAACGGACACATCAGATAAATTAAAAGTAAAAAACTTTTTAAAAACAAACTTTTACTTAAATGCTCCAAAAATAACAAAATAAGCTTTGCTTTTAAAACTTTTGCTATGAAGTAATAACGTTATTGCAGAATTTATATGTACTCTATAGTAGTCCGCCATATTGGATTTAGAGTGACGTCACTTTATTTTTCGAGTTGTTCTCAGAAAGACTTTCATTTGATATCCATAGTGTAGAATGCATTAAAAATAAGTGGTCCGCAATCTTCTGTGCTCTCCCACATTGGATTTAGAATGACACAGCTATCCATGCATTGTCATCCAAACTAAATGTGTATACAAAATTTGACTTCAATCGGTTCAAAATTGAGTCACAAGATTTCACCCAAACAAACATAGTTAAATACATACATTGCAAGTTAAATAAAAGCTTTTAATAATTGACGATGTTGGAAAATTTACCTTTAAAGTTAACTCTAAGATAATTTTTTTCTTGACAATATCTAAGATATTTATCTATATTTTTTATATTATGGCCGTGCGAAGCCGGCACGGGCTGCTAGTTTAACATAATATCATGAAAAACATTATTTTGACGACTTCGTAGCCTACTTGTGACTTTGACTGCGAAAAAAGTGGTGATTTAAATCCTGGGGTTTTTTATGTGACAGATACGTTACATTTGTCCTCAGATCGTGAGCTATAATATATCTATAATGGAGGAATCCTATGTGTTCTTGACAAACACATTCAACGCTTTGCATCCTTGCACATCCTTGGTGGTCATGGTCAGCGCCACTAATGGTGGTCACCCATGGATGTCAGTCACACCAAACTCAACACAAATGCGATGCCGGACAAAAAAACAGTGACAAGAAAAAACAATCAGGAATAATAAAATAGCTTTTGATTGAGGTTTTTTTGATATTGTTACTATAATTATGTATGTTAAAAATAAAATAGTTTAAGATTTGTATTTTTCCAATACTGTTACTATTACGGATAATATAAAGAAAAGTTAGGTTGTAAAACCATTCAATAAAACTTTGGTCTGCTTAATTTGTTTCGTAAAATTGTGAAACAGGTAGCTCAGTATACGATTTTTATAGGTCAAAGCCTTTTAAAACTGAAATTGCGTCGTGGCCATTTTCCATTACGTGTAAGCGCTGTAGGTAATCTTCAGCAATGGGTAGTTACGAATCCCTAATATTTTACACAACTAAAATGATTTTTTCACTTCCAAAATAACCAAATGCTTATGTTAACAGTTTGTACAGAGAAATATCCAACTGTAAAAAGGCGGTAAGGACGGCTTTAAAGATCTTGGATCGTAACGATTATATAAAAATCACGCCATTTCTGTCGTGTAATAGTTATACATTTCTGTATGGAAAACAGTTATAATCTTTTAATATAAATCTCAGTAGATAATCGTAGTACATGGGAATTTTGAAGCACCCATCTATAATTCAATGAAAAACTTTTTTCGCTCCACCATTCTAAGCACGCTCAATCATTCATAACTCTTCGTATTATACTCGTAAGTGCCTACGAACGTGGAGCATTTATAATATGGCACAAACGTTTTAATTAAGAAATTAATGAAAGCTTATAAAAATTTTTGTGAACGAATGATACTATGCATGATTAAAAATTTGAAATTTTCTTTGAAAACATTTTTAAAAAGTGTTTCTTTTTGCTATCTATTGAGTAAATGCGTCTCCATGGAATAAGACACAATTTTACAATATTTATTCAAGATGGAATCAATCGATTATCGTATTTGAAGCGGAAAAATATTTGAGCTGGGAAGTTTTAATGGAGATAAGGAAATCTTTGGGGATGTTACTTAATAGACACTAAGGGTCCATAAAATTGTACTGATCAGTTTTTTACATAAAAATCTTTTAACAAAAAAGGAAAACCGCCTTCAAAGAGGATAAAACAACTTGATGAGGGCAACTGATTAGGAAGTAAGTGTCTTTGCTCTAGTGAAAACATCGTCGAAAAAAAAATAATAAACTCGCAAACCGGGTCACGAGTTGCTGTAACTAAGGTTTTAAGGTTTTTTTGTAATTTACCCGACTAATTCCCTTACACAACCATCTGATAGAATATTATAGAATTAATGCTTTGTAAGATATTAAACAAATCATCTGCAATAAAATAATATTACCACTATAAATTTAGATGTAAGCTATCCTATCTTTCAATTTGGATCAAACTGGACTCGGTGTGCAAAATTTTATTAAAATCTGTGAAGTAATTTAGGAGTCCATCGCGGACAAACACAGTGACACGTAAACGTAACGTAATTTTTATATATTAATTTTGTTTTAGTTATGATTTTTTTTACATAATAAATACGTACAATAGTCATTTATACATAAATTAAATGTAATAATTATCAAAGTAAGAAGTGGTACTTGTAGATGGTTTGTACTTACACATTTGGTTAATTCTATATCAGAAGACCAACTTTTGACAATTAATCACAATGTAGCGAAGGAATAGTTATTTGGTATTCCTTTAGGTAATTCTTTCCCAAAATTTCCTAAGTCATTTTATGAATATCCATATGAAATAAATGATTTGAATTTGTGTTAACACTGTGATCGGGTTCAGTTTCTTTTCAAAACCGTCAAATTATTAAGGAGGAGGAGTTCAGCGATATACACACGGACAGAAGAATTATATATATAAAGATTTATTGTTCGTTTCTATGAAAACATAGTTTATTATAAATCTTTAAATTATAATATACTAGCAGACCCGGCCACACGTTGCTGTGACTAAGGCTTACATACTCAACTTAGACGACTAATTGCCTTACACCGCCATCTGTTAGAATTTTATGGAACTAATCCTTTGTAAAGTTTTCGTTTTTAAGTGTGTTGAGCAGAACACGTGAATTCACTGCAACTTAACGTTATTAATGCTTTGGAATTACATAAAAACTATGTATAACATAATACTACCTCTCGAGGTGAAAAGCAATCCCACAACGCAAGGTAAATTTTAAATAAAATGTTTTGTAGACCTACTATCGACTATGAATGCCATGTTATGTACTTTATATTAAAATCCATATTTTTAAATCTGATTTAGGTAGGCCTCTATGAAAAGGATATTAATAGGTTGTTGTGTATTTAAGCTGATGAAAAATGATGTGCTAATATTTTATGTTAAATTTATTCAGTATATTAGGTAATATTCATAAGATTCGTATAAGAATAAATTCTTTATTTCATAAACTTTGTAAAAAATACATTACAGAAATACAGACTTTCTCATTGTTTCTCAGAAACAAAGTAATATAAGCAAATTTCAGAGAATTATTAAATTATACAGAGATCCAGGCAACTTGGAAAGTCATTGCCATGTGTACTCTTTTGCTTAAACATTAGATACAAAGACTAAAAAGGTTTTGGTTATAAACCAAAGGTAAACTACAGTTAGGTAAATTTAGCAAGATATGTACTTGATAATAATAAAACTATGACAATAAGAACGAGTTTGTCTGGTTACATTAGTCTTTTGTAGTAAAAGTCATATTAATCCCATAAGCACTCTTGATTATTGTGTCGCTTTTTCACCGATTTAAAAAAAGAGGTTTTCAATTCAACTGTATTTTTTGTGTTACTTCATAACATTTTACTGAGAATACCAATTTAGCTGTGTTTTTTCTTAAATTTAATTGACAAATCGGAATGTTTCGAATAGAAAAAGAATCATATAAACAACATACAAAATTAACATAAAAAAATAATTCGAATTGAGAATCTCCTTTTTTGGAAGTCTCAAAATAAAATCTCATAAAAAAAGAAAAATAATACCTCATATTAAATTCTGAAAGAAGGATGGTAAAGTTTGCTATACATATCTACTGTAATGTAAAAATATTGAAATGTTATTAAATGGTTAAAGGCAATCAAGGTTAGAACAATTATATAACGTCATTGTTTCCGTAAGTATTAAACAAAGTTCGTATAACTTTGTTGAAAAGAAAAAAGCGTTACACTACCACAGTACACAGATTCTATTTGGATTAAGACTGAGTGTTCTATATTAGCATTGTAGGTCAGAAACTTTAACCAGAGGACATCATCATGTCATATAAATAAATCTTCGGAAGACCTCACTGTTAAATAAGTACATTTTGTATCCGAACATTCTTCGTATATTTTTACTGTTGGTTAATTATGATTTATTTTTTATTTGCATCTAGGATCAGTTATTATATTACTGTATTTACCGTAGAATTACTAAACCCCATAATTCTGTTATAAAAATATAATAAATATGTACTTATAAACAAAAAATAACAGTAAAGCAACCTCAGCTCCATTTCAATATCAATTTGTGAGCCCAAATAAATCATATTATGGAGTACACTGACACAGAAACAGCTACGTTGACAGAACTCCTGCGGATGTCATAATTCCATTAATAATAAAATATTATATTGTACGAAGATACATTGTTTTCCTTCAGGTTTTATAACTACGCAAAAAATACTTATGACCCTTCTTTATTTACAAAAAAGTATGATAGCTAAGTGTCAACGTCTTTCGTTTAAGCGCGAGTACGAATCACTTTTGAAAGTTGCAATTTTTCGACAATAGTTGTGGCGTTTTGTTCTTAGGGTCGATTTATAGAGAGACAGACAACTTGTTCTCTTAAAAATACGTCTTAACTAACAACAGCTGCTCGTCAGATTATATACGTAATTCCGTATGCGTATGTCTTATTTTCGACTGGTAACTCATTGGTAAATTCATTCGTTTATATCTAAGGATGACGCTTATCATTTACGATCAAGTAGTTCGTTTGCTTAAACTTAAAATCATTTACAAAAACCAATCAAATGAAATCGTCCGAATAAAATCAGGATTAACTGATGAAAATGAAATATTTATACGTACTTAAACAAGTTATATCCATCACAACTCATATCTTACACATCTTCCGCATTTAGATGAACTAAGGCATTATTCCATTATGTTGAACTAACCCGATATAGCTCGATTCTTATTCCTATGAAATGGTTTTATAAAAATCACGCATGATATGCGAGCGTGTAGGTCCAAGGTATTTATAATAGCTTATAATTGACTTCTAAACGATGAATTGAAAGAAATTGTTATAATAATGTCTAGTGGGTTCTTCAAAAGGATCGGTTATTCTTCCCAAAGGCTTCATGATTTAGAAGTCAAAATGTGCTTCGAGTACAATGGCACAGTAAAAAAATGATGAGAAGGGACTGAAATGGAATATAATGGAGTATTATCAGTTATGCATGCAAACTACTCTCTTATGAAGCTCGTAGGAGTTAAGGGTCGTGAAGTTAGTGCGCCCACGTTCTGTTACAATATTTGACCTCATTTATACCGTTATGATATTTTTAGACGACGGGTAATATTCGTAGTCATTCATATTATATTTACGGCATATTAAATTACAGAAAAGATGTAACCTTTAATGTTTTTGGAAAGTTACAAATTTAAGCTGCTAAATATTTTAGAGCGATCTTTAATAGAGTTTAAGCAAGTACAGGCGCGGTTTGTACCTGGTTGGATGTGTATTATAAACAGAGTATAGGGGCTAAAAATTCTGAATTTCTGTGCTTCGGAGGGCACATTAAGTTGTCGTTCCCGATTCCACCGTAGATAGCAGTCGTTAGATTCTCAAAATATGCGACGTAAATCTAAATGCTATAAGTTGAGTATCCTTATGAATACATGTCAATCCTTAGAGTTAGGTTCCGCATGAACTCAAAACAAATAAAATTGCATTTATTACAAAAAATATGAGTTGTTATTAAAAGTTTACTTGTTTTGTTTAAGTGATATAATAAGTTTTAAATTTACTTCAATAATAACAAAAAGTGTCAAAAATGCAAAAAAAGCTGTTGTAATTCGTCTTGATTATCCGTTCTTCATAAACTATCAAAAGAAATTCGTCAGCATTCGGCGTAATCCGCCCCGCCCCGCCTCGCCCTTAGTAAATCGAAACAATAGATGTATGTTTGAGGATTAGTGTGAAACTTTGTTAAACGTAACTTGAACGAGAACTGCCTGAAACTCGGAGATATCGCTAAGATACTTTTCCTCTCAGATAACAGGTCTATTCTTGCGGCAAAGCAGATACAAATTACTATGGAGATTCCGTAAAGAGATTATTAATTAATGTTTTGATTGCTTTAGTTAACCTATTGCAATAAATTATTAAAGATTTAAATTATAAAACAACTAAAACATCGATAAATTGAGTTAGCACTAGTTTTAGAGAAGAGAAGCGAGATTGCTAATTACAGATTTTTCAGATCGTATTTAAAGACTTTATTGCGTAGAAATACTTATAAATTAAAATATTTTGTTATCAGTTGAAACGATCAAATGGTAAAGTTTAAAAGAGAAATTCTAGTACATTTATATGTAATTGGTTTCTGCTATGGATCTAAAGATTGTGACGAATTTTTGTGTTGTAACTATAAAAAGGACTACCTTTAATAATAAATTGATTTAGGTAAGTAACATTTTCGTGATAATCCGTTTTCACATAAAAAATACATCTTGTAGTTTTTGAACCAAAATCAAGAAAACAAATTTATTTTATAAAAATTGCTCGAATAGCTTATGTTAGAATAAAATTATTACTATGCAAACGATGCGAAGCCTTCGCCCAGTTAGTTAGCTTTAAATTCGTACATAATTTTACCCTCCTTTGTGATATTTTAGGCAATGAATTTTCAAAAATCCTTTCATAATTGTCCGCCATCATATTTATATGCAAGAACAGTACAATTTTATGGTTCTATGTTCCAAGTTGTCTGCTAATCTATATTCATTAGCATCTCATTAAGAGTAAAAATCAAACAAACAAACAACCAAATTTATTGTATTATTACATTCCCTGGTTAAAAAGAAAACAGTAGGATTGTATTATGATTTTCTTTTCGAGTTGGGAATATTTTACTAAAAGTTACACCACATATACGTTTAGATGAGACGTTTAAATGATTTCGTATACTCCTAATATTCGTACATTTGTATACTGTCTGTCTTCAAAATTCTATCGTATATCCTTAGAGAATTGCAACTTTTAATCGTCACACCAAGTATGCACAGATTAATAGCTCCAACTGTCGTAATCGCTGGTCTATCCCAAGAGCCTTGTTCGAACGTGAGTTGCGTAAATAGGCAATTTCGTTTAAAGTGCCCCTAAGTAATATAAAGAAGAGTTTTTGATCTAAATTCCACTGGGATAAACTCATCTAAAAGAATTTTTTCAGTAACAAAGTAGTTGACCACTTTTGGTCTTGATGGTTACATACAATGGACATAAATGAAAAGCGAGGTCAATCATGGATAGTCTAGAAATATATATTCTAATTTTATGTTTTATTTAAAATTAGGTTTACCAGGATTATTTACAATAATCCTTCGTTTCGCCTAAAATAGTCTGTGAAGGGCCGAATTTTTTACCACTAGCGGTCACCCATCCAGATACCGACTGCGTTGCTTAACTCTATCGATCGAATACGATTGACGCGAGCAGTCGGGCTATGAGCATTATTTGACATAATCTGTTAAAAATAAAATACCAAAGTGACTACTGGGGAGTGATTAGGATATTTTTATGTAAATTACCCACATAATGACAGTGGAGGCACATTACGACTAATGGTCAATATCAACCGTAGTCATTAGTTATATACAATTCATCACAGACGCGTTTAGAAGGTATGACAGTAGCCAGTTGGACAAAATACCCTATTACCACGCACCAACACTATGGCAAATACGTTGGAATGTACAGAGTTAAGCAACCTTTAATTTGCGTCATAGTCTCATCCGCTACGACCAGAAGCTTTGACCAGAAGACCAGAGCAGACCAGAGCAGACCAGAGCAGACCAGAAGACCAGAAGACCAGAGCAGACCAGAAGACCAGAGCAGACCAGAAGACCAGAGCAGACCAGAAGACCAGAGCAGACCAGAAGACCAGAAGTTTGTTTCGATTCAAATAGATGGAGCATAACACACGCCCATAACAATAAAATGCATTTAAGCAATCAATTAGTTTTGTAAGATATAACTGTAGCCTCGAGTACATTTGAATCTCGCTTGTAAATAAAAACCCATTTTACACCATTTTGCTAGATAACATTTTAAATTCGGAGTCAATACCAGCAACTCTTTGTTTGCTTGGGTTTTGATAAAGGATCAACAGCTTTCATTTTGTATTAAAAACCAACTGTCTGTGTGTAAATGCGAGAAGCGTTTACATTTCCATTACAGCTACAAACACTTAAACCTTATGCAAATACATTCAATGTTTTGTTCAAATTTATTTGGAGTTAGATAAGCGTTTGGCATTTAAAGGGATTACATTCATTTAATATATTTAAAGAGAAAATAAAATATGTCTTCAGAGTGCAGTAAAGTACCTACTAATATTATAAAGGGGTAAAGGTTCTAACTTTGTTTGTTTGTAATGTTCCGAAATACTGATCCGATTATGAAAATTCTTTCGCTAATGTGTACAATGGAATCTTAGGTACCTATGTTAAAGGCTACATATTATTACGGAAGATGAGAGGTAATTTACTGGTTAGCGAATTTGCTCAAAAAGCGGGGTCAAATTTTGTGTTTTTTACGAACGTTTCTGTTAGGGTTAGAGATATATGAATAGTTGCTATAGCAATGTTGAAGAGCTTAAAATTTCCTACATAAAAGTCCGGGATAGCATATACCTCACTTTTATATTTATGCCACAATAACGCCTTTTGTATTTTAAAAGGTAATTAAAGTGTGTAGGTGATATTTGACAGGTCTTAATATTAAAAATCCTTAATCCTTATCACCCATCTTTGGCTTTGCTAAAGCGATGGCGTAGTTGAATTATCAAAATTACTAACTCTATAACCACAAGCATCTAATGAACATTATTTTTGTTTTTGACAATAACTTAATTGGGCTTGATATAAGAGATATTACGATTATAAGTTACGCGCAGCCGCAAAGCTGAATAAGTATTGAATTATATCAAAATTTTATCAATGGTTCCGAAAGGCGCGCACTCCGGGCTTTGGAAGTAGGTCTAGAGCAGTTCTGGGTCACCAATAAGTCTTACGCGTTTTCATGAAAATTTTTAAATTAATCTTTATGTAAAATGTCTATAGAAATAAAGTAGTTTCTCATTTTCAAATACTTACCGAAGCGAAGCAAGGTCGGGTCGCTAGAATTAATGTAATTTGCCTTCAACAAAAAGTAGCTGTTCTAAAATAAATCTGATGCTCTCGTTAATTAAATTGCAAACAAACTTACAATTACACTTTAAGTCTATCTAATTGCTATCAAGTATCAAGGACCAAAGAGCTATCAAATATCAATGATTCGATTTAAATACTCGTAAACTTTTATCGAGTGTAACGACAGTCTAACATCTTTTATCTCTGTTGGAAATAATACTAAATTTCTTCTATAAAATTCGAATGGGAGCGATTTATCGCCACCTACGTAGATATGGTTGAATTTGAAGACTGTGGATTGTGTGGGCTAATCGTTCATACTTCATACTTCGAACATAAACCAGTAACTACTTGGCTGCAACAGCTTGCAGAAGCAGCTTATTTCGAAATCCTGTATAAAAAGAGCTGATACCCACTTAAAGAAATTTCTATGATTGTAAATAATTCTACGTATTATGAAGTTGTGCTTATTACTGGTCGATTTTACTATTTATGTATATGTGTAACGAACAAGTCAAGCATTAAAACTGGTTATTGTATATGCTATTTTCATTAAAGCGTTAACCAATAGCGAGGGGTTGCGTCTCCTCTAAGAGGTAGACTTTTAAAATCTCTTATGAATTAGGATACATAAATAATATAATAATTGACGTGAGTATTGCTTTTTGAATTCAAGTAAAAAAAGAATCCATTTTACAGCATAATAATATATTTAGCATTTTCCTCATATGTTAATGGCTTTAAAAAAGTTAGCTCTTAAAATTTACATCATGCCTCTACGGTAAAGTGAAAAACAAAACAGTTCTATAAATTTCCTGTAGAACAGATGAAAAGGGGAACGACTAGCCTCTTTATTCGCACCCAGAGCTAAATGGCGAAATAACGGTTTCAATAACTACGCGACGAAGCAACAGATTGTGCCCGATCCCATTCCTTGTGTTTTTCTCATTGATATCTAAATCATTGTCTATTGGATATCTCATTCACCGATTTACTAAAATAATTGAGAAGTATTTGAAAGCAATATGTTTAAATAAAAGTAACAATTTTTACTTATGAAATGTTTACTGCTTGTTTATAATTTCAATCTTGAGGTATTGGATGATTGTCTTCGTAGAAGCTTGTCTACTCATAACTTGAAGACATCCATATTTTAACAAGTCTGTATGTTTGTTAGTGACAATGTTGAGTGACTATTAAGTGAGTGAATGTTAAGTGACAATGAAAGTACACAAGAATAATGTGTATCTTTAGACATAAGAAGTGCAATGTCAGTGGATAATCTCTTCGCCATAGTGTATAGAATCAATTTAAGTAAACAAACATATATTGCAAGTTAAATAAAAGTTTTCAAATTTAATAATAATGCACCGTTTCGGTGTTATTTAAGTTAATATAAAAAACAAAATATTGTTTAGCTGCAAAGTGATAATCTACATATACTCGTAGGACTATATAAATATTTGTAGTTTTATTACAGTAAATATGTAACAATAAAATTTTCCATTATATGTAAATACATTTAAATTTATTAACTGAATATTATATTAAGTTTATTGCTTAGTTTAATGTTATAACTGTTAAATTCAAGCGGGGTGCATTTAACAATCAACGAGATAATCGATAGAGAAATATCATTATCCGTCGGGACGTTATAACCCGGCCAAGTTTAGATGAATACTAAATGTGCATGTAAACCTGATAATTTCAGTTACAACTTCTTTAAGCAATTAATCAACTAACGAGCATACGAGCATGATGGTATGTGGGTAGCATCGCTCATAGAAATCAGCACCACCAAAGCTATTACTGATGCGGTGTCGGCCTTCAAAGAATAAATACAAGCTCTCAAACGCGCAATCGAACGAATCGTTTGACAGCTGACTTAAGCAAGAGGGCACTAACTAACCAGACCTGCTTCACGGAAAGATATTATACTAGATGACCCCAGCAAATGTTGTTTTGCCATATAGATTAATATTTTAAAACTATTTTGATAAAAATAGTTATAATGGGTTAACCTTAAAAGCTAGACGTATGCTGTCGCGGACTTTTATTTACAACTTTTAGAGGGGAACAATTTTGTAATACATGATTTTTGAGTAACTTTCATAGTTTACTCAGCGCACACAAGGAAAGCTCTAAATTTTTCCGTTTTCGAAATATTTTTTTTTACTGCTCCTCTCCTATTTATCTTAAAGTGATGTTACATAACCTATAGCCTTCCGCCATAAATGGACTTTCCAAGAATTTTTCGAATCGGTTTAGTAGTTCCTGAGATTAGCCCGTTCAAACAAACAAACTCTTCAGCTTTATATTATAGCATAGAAATAAATACAAGAAATTAATGACACATTAATGACAATATAACCCTTATGCGAAGCCTTGCAACCAAGCATTTCTTTCATAGTTATTGATATTGCTACGATATTGTGCAAACAATCACGCTTTGCTGTTATTGTTTGTTACGATGTTAGTGTACCCTTCACTAACTTACTTCTAAAACCAACAATCTCAAGTTCAAAGATACTTGCCTACGGTCTATAAATCGATAAGATTACAATACTGGTGCCATAAAATCTTCGGATAAAGCAAGTTCGGAATTTATTTCTCGAGCTGAACTCGTTTATCTAAACATACGATGTGAGTATCCCCTATTTCTTTCAAATTTAAGCCACAAACTTGTTCGGAGTGTAACCTTTTCCGGGTTAATTTACAGAGGCGACTCTCCGTAAATTGTTTTCCCTATCCGTCCTAAAATACTTTTATATTCCCTACGTAAAATAAAAATACCTTATAATAATATTATGTTTGCTAGATAAACTTTTTGCTTTATCGCTTTTTAATAAAGCTTTGTGTTTAAATAAAATAAGTACCAACGTTGACTTTCTGATTAAGGGATTCGTTATAATCATGCCAATGCGAATATGTTATTAACTTAATTTTCAGATTTTTAAATGAATATTTACCTATTACAAAACATAAAAAAGTTCACAGTGATTGCCAGACAGAACTACATACACACAATAGCAGTCACTGAAAGCATAATTTAAACTTTTGATACACATTTTACAATGCGAGTACTCACGATATGTACTTCATACGTCAATGTTTCGACCCAGTTGCATCAATCGTGGTCACGGCAGAATAGTTCAGCATGGTATCATTGCAAACTGTGAATAACCCACGATAAGCTAAGTTTTAAATTGAATCTCTTTTTTTTATAAATAGTCTATAATATAATGCAGACAAAAGATCGTCAGATTTCCCTAGCGACCGACGTTGAAGTTACAGCGAATTGTTTTTTATGGCCTTTATTTGTTTTTTTTAATCCGAACAAGTCTGCACTTAATTAGCCTTTGCTCATACCGAACAATATTTTTTATAGTCTTTGAGACTTATTTTTCAAAATAGTATTACTAGCTAAATAGTAAAGTCTAAAACAGTTGCCTGTCAAATTATAATAATAAATAACGCCACACACTCATAGCCCCACACTAGGATACCGCGTGTAGTGAGTGTCATGGAAAACATAGAAAGACATACGCACACCCAGACCAAGAGCAGAAATTTAAATTCAAATTTCTGCCTCGCTGGGAATCGAACCCAGGACCCTTCAAACGGCGGTCAGTCGTGATGACCATTACGCCATGCGAGTCGCCAATCAGTCATCAATTGATTCCACATCTCGTCTTCTAACAAAGGTACTTACTACTAAAATATATAAATACTTTATATAGAAATACTTTAGTCTACTTAGATCGAATACTTTAGTTACAATTCTTTATCGGGCATTCTTGGTCGGGATTAGTAAGATGGAGCAATATGGATTGTTTTTAAACTTTTTCTTGTTGATCTTCTCTGCGGTAATCACATATCTAGTAATACGTCTCCATTTGTTCCGATTCGTCGTATTACGAGAGCACTCTGACCCGTCGTCTTAAGTGAACGACAAAAAACGACAATGCGACGCGACGCGACAATGCGACCCGACGCGATAGTATCAAATGGTCGTTGCATGCATTTGTGTCCTGCGTTGTCGCCTAATCTGTATGGTTGGTAATATAGTCGCATTGTGTCGGGTTACATCGCGTCGCGTCGCCTCATATCGGTCACCTAGGATGACGGGTTACAGTTACAATTACAGTCTATAATAAACTTCATTTATTTACAATTATATTTTAGGATAATGATAAGTCCAAAGAAAAACCACCTAATCAATCTTCTTCAGATTATAATTACTCTTCATAACTGTTTATGTACCTGATGTCAAGTAATATTTATCATTGCTTCCGACATAATATGCTGATTTTAAGGAAGGATTTGAATTTTCTACAGACATCTTTCTCCAAGCAGATCAATATGCTTGTGAATATTTAACGATGTTTGAAGTTTACCTTCGTTGTAATTGACGTATGTATGTATTGATCACATTTCATCTATATTATAGTACATAAATGATCTTGGACTACATAACATATTTCATAATAACTATCAAGGGATTTATTAAAACAATATCTCATATCATTTTTGAATCTTTGTCTGTTTGTCTCTACTTTATTTCTGGCTAGTTTAAAAAAAATATTAATCATTTTTGTTATTGATGTAGGTATTCTCAAAAACAACATATTAGTATTCAATATTTTAACATATTATAAAGAATCCCGTCAACTCCTTTTTTGTCTGTATTTACGAAGGGTTAGATCTCGGGTTGTGAAGCGCTTGAAGTGGGCGGTTATTATAGGCATAAATATAACATTGGTTGACCTTTAAACTGGGCTATTTTCAAAGTCATGACAGCGAAAGCGAATTAATTCTAGAGTATACATATGTATATCCAAAAACGAATGATATTCGTGGAAAACTATCAATATTATTTAGCAATGCATCTGATTTTATAAATCAAATCAAATCAAATCAAATCATTTATTCGAAGTAGGTTTTTACAAACACTTTTCGAAAGTCAACTACGCCA
>DWJN01001797.1:0-16863 GCA_018248895.1 Carystus phorcus
TAGTTCCTGAGATTAGCCCGTTCAAACAATCAAACAAACAAACAAACTCTTCAGCTTTATATATTAGTATAAGATATTTTATTTATGCAACGCAATATAAACCAATCCTTACATTCCAGTGGACACTCGGCGCAAGCACACCGCGGCCCGATTCCCGCAGAAATCACGACTATCTCAGTAAAGTTACACTCGTTACGTTTGTTGAACGCTATGTAATTGAAATTGTGACTCCTTGGCCCTCCTTGTTTCCTGGTACAAGTTTTCCATAATATCAAAGATAATTTAGTGGGCCTCTACATAAATGACACTTTATTTAAATGGTCTTAAATAACAACTTGTTATGTCCTCGCCTGATTGTAAATTTATGTAGTTATATTGTTATACATTAAATATTTATGTGCCTTTAAGGTTATATTACGTTAGAAATTGTTTATGGACGCGTACAAATGTGCGTATTGCATATTAGAAATTAGTTATCATTAGATATAAAACTAAACGATCACATCAATAGACTGTAAATTTTAATGTAGGGCGTCAATGCTTACCATCAGGTGGTTGGATTGGCATAATATCGACTTATAGACGTTTATCGACTAATAAATGACTTTTATACGCAATCGGGTACTCACGATTTTTACGCGTATTCATAGCGATACTATGATCGATGTAACTGGGTCGAAATATCGGTAGAAATTATAAAAATCGTGAGTACCCGCTTTCATTTAAAATGTTTAATGTCCGCGATGATATACATATGTATGTTTAAAACCATAAAAAACAACTACATACATATAGCTACTTAACATTTTTTATAGTCGGATTGTTGTCTTGAGTGACTAATGTAAAGATAGTATTACCGCATTATAAAGATTTTTTCAATACGTATAAGAAATCTTAAACAATACAATAGTAATTACAATGCGATGGGTATTCCGTTTTTCTCCATACTTCTCATAGTTAATTATTTTACCTACGTATTCAATTCCCTTTCTATTCTTCAAATCTACGCGGTATAACTGCAAAGGACAAAGGGTCGCCAACGTGAGAAAACGTTAAACAATACATATAATTATTACACAACAATTATATACTGAATTGAATAAATATTGTTTATAAGCTGTACTTTTACTATATCAGGTGGTTTGACAAAAGTTAATACAGTATTTAATTAATTATACGACGGTAGCGTCATCTATATAACAAACATATTTTCATAAAATGACATAATTATTGTAAAAGAGACAACCTTTAACAATCAAGCAAGCCCTCCAAAAATCACAAAACGGATATTTTTTCTATAATATTAGGAACGTCTTTAGGACAAGTATATTTTATAAGTCTGATAGTGATACTATATGAAACCATCTTTATTAAAGGATATAAAAAAAACCGACCTATAAAGTACCCACTGCTATGTAGGTATCCATCCATCCATCCCCTTGAAAAAAAACCCAGTTTAAGAAAAGATACTTCTTTTCTAAGAAGTATATTTTGATAACAAAGAAAAAAACACGCATTCAGAGTAGGTATTTATTTTTATTTCATTTTTTTATTCCCGATTTTTTAGTTTAATTATACAAAAATGCATTCAGAGTCCAGCAAAAGAGTATCTAAAAGATTACTCAAAAATAATTTACAAAGTTAATTTTCATGAACACATGGAAAAGTTTGTCTCAAAAAAACATCTATTTCATCTTCCCATACATCTTTACCCTATATCACGTCAATCCAAGTCAAAAAGTATATTTTGAACGACTACATTCATACAAATTTCCCTACATGGCGTTCAAAAATTTATCCAACCATTACAACATAATTAGTGCACTTGTATGTTTTCATGTCTTGACGTATCGAATAGGTCGTTATGATAGACAAAGTTCTCTACTACGCCCATTGTTCATTTACTACATTTGTCATAGAACAAGTATCCGGTGAAATGTTTCGTTAGCCCAGGTATAACAATATAGTCACTCCACGATGAATAGTGAAAGCGGCCGGTCAGTGAGAATCAATCAATTTAGATATGAATGGAGCTGAGAAACCTGACGAAATGTTTTGACCATAATGCATTATACACGCATTCTATAGTTATTACATTTAAGTGACGCGTACAAAGGAAGTCAACCAGTTTTCTCTGCGTAAATGGACAGGTCAAGTAGGTTTGGGTGTTTATGGGAGAAAATGAAAAGCCATCGACGTTTCAACGAGCTAGAACCGTTTGGCAAAGCCACTAAACGTAACACACAGTTTCCGTGAGTAAAAGTTGAAGAATTAATAACTGTAAACAAACCTTATTGCGTAAATCATTACGTAGAGTTTAAAGTTTATGTTTAAGAAAAATTTTAATTTGCCGAAAACAATTTTTAAACCGAAACTAGATACAGATTGGGAAAGACCAAATCTTATCGCATGCCAATAATCTCAATAGTAGATAAACAGACAACAGGACAAACACCCACTCGAAGTATCGCTGATCGACATAGAACCTAACACGCAAATGAATTGAAATCCAAGATAATGTTGTTCGATAGCAATCGCCCATGTCCTATTGCTAACGGTACAAACTAGTGTCAGGCAAAGCCAATTGCCAATCAAAAACTGTTTAACTGTGTTCCGGTAGTACGGCGAGAGGTCAAAAGTCAAGACTGGCTGAATCAATGCTACGTACCATAACACCGAAATGTTCTATTACAGCCAAATAAACGATACGCGATGTATTAATATCTTTACATATTTTTACTATTATTGGTAAATTTATATTCTTCTTATCATTTTCATTATTGGTTTGACATGTGAAATTATGCTGTCAAAAATTGACGTGTTTATCTGGTGATATTGATTCAAAAACATTTTATGAAGATAAAATGTAAACACGCTGGTTACATTTGTAGTTACGTATAGGTACTTTTGTAGTTCCCATCGTGTTTACGAAACAGTTATTTAATCTGAGTAACTTATGTTCCACATTATCTTTGAATAGTGACATTCAAATGGAGCACCCTTTGAATCTCATACGATCGTTGACTCCATGCTTATCGACAGATTTAACTTCAATAGTCATGTTATGATTTTCTTACTACCTCGCTACTCGTAAGCTTTAAAGCACTTACTTCCTCGTATCTAAGTTTGCGATCGTCTCTCGGCCCATCGGAGTGATATCGACATATTGAGACCATGTTCATCTAAATGTATTTCCTTCTGATATAATTGATACGATACCGCAGTATTGCAGTAGTAGAGACTTAGGGTCATAGGCTACTTGCGTAATCAATACATGTATTATTGAGTGCGGAACATACACTATGATGGGGCGACTGACAATATTTGCTATCTTACTTAAATATCCGTTGTTTATAATCTTTATATATATAATTCTTCTCTATAAAAGTCTGAAACGAGGTGATTAAAAAATATATCATCCTTGTAGATAAGGGTAATGCTACGTTCAATGTTATTACTATTAAATGTAATACATAACTAATCGATATTTCTTATGCATTACCAAGCAATACCTCATGCTCATTTACGTTTTGGATTGAATAAATTATATATTTCCTTGTATTTACTGCTTACTTTTGCTTTGAGGATAACAGAGATCACGTTTTTGTAAGCAAATTTCTACGTAATAATGGTGAATAATAATAATTTAATTGAAATCGACAAAGGGCTTTGCAAAAGAAGACAAAAATGTGATTTTAAATACACTATTTTACAGTGAGACGGTCTGTCTGTCAATTAGACAAAGCAACTGAAATATTTGCCACTCATCGCGACCGTAAGTCAGTGTTCGATAATATAATACAGTCGTGACGTGCGGACAGATGTGATTATGATATGTATCAGGTGATTGGAGGGCGATATTTCCTGCTAATGTCAAATATTTGATTTATTAACTCCTTTATTTTACGCTCCGCGAGACTGGCTTCACATAATACGCTGTTCTGACTCGCAGTAATCAAATTTCTATTATTTAAATTGACATTATCGTACCCGTTGAATTGTAAATTTGCATACGCACATGCCATTCCCGAAATTGAATCATATCATTTATGTATAACACTATGAAAGTAGTTATTTGGTTTATGCGTGCATGTTTTTAGTTACGCAATGTTTTTCATGTTATTTTTCCATAGTTTAAAAAATTTACTTCATTACTGACTTCATTATGATTATTCATTGTCTGTAAATTTGCGTTGCGTTAATTTTATAATGAAAAATGTAATAACTTAATTTGCCAGCAAAAACTTTTTTATAAACGCTAACAAGCCTTGCCGAAATTCTAATGTAATTTGTGATACGATTAACTCTGTTAACTGTACACATGTGTGACATATACAAATTTTGCAAATTTTGGTGGCAAATAAAGTTCACACACAAATGTACGATATGAAAATAATCATGCAACAAGGTTCTCAGAAAACCATTAAATGTTCCTCATGCGGCTGAGAAGTTTACTCTAACGCAACTACGCTGTCAAAAAATGATAATTGAAAACGGAAATTGTAAACAATTTAAATGTTTGATGTTAAACAAACCATAACTATAACGTAACAAATACATCAGCACAATTCGTCAGAGCCCATTATAGAAATTACTTCCAAAGTTGTTGCACATTTTAAATTTAATCTTGTTGCAATAAATGCCACGCTTACTCTTCAAAACGTTCCGTAGTAGTTTTTACGATAAGAAAAATTCCAATCCTATCGCATCTCATTATTAACTTTTTTATGTTGAATATTTCATCGCTGTTGCATCTATTCGTTCAGAAGTACAACTTTCGTACTGCCTTGCTCAATTACTAAGTTTTTTTGGTGCTTCCTTCGTATTGTCGGAGTCATTGATGATGTTAATCTTTGCAATGTCATTTATGTTGCTACGAGCGACGGAATCCACTTACCATTAAGTGATACGCTCGTTAGTCGGCTATTTATATAAAAAGGTATAATTTCAATCATGACATTACTTTAAAATATTATCTTTATCGCAATGAACCTATTCAACATATTTTTAATTTATTCCTTAATTTCTTGCCGCTTCTTCCAAGATTCAACGTAGGGCTTGTTGAAGCGATGGCTTAGTTTGACTATCGAAGTGTTTGTAAAAATCTATTTTGAATAAATGATTTGATTTGATTCAAATAATTAGTTTAAGCGTTTAACAAGTAGAAGATAAAAGATATTATAAAAATATTATGCAAACACCATAAAAACTGTGACACTTACAATTCTGTTCAAGGATTTTTAGAACCACTAAGGTCAAGGATTTTCTTTCTATAGTATCAAAAACAGTGGACGACACTAGACAGTGGGAAACTACTTCTTTTTAAAATATAACTTAAATAACCTTTTTACATTTATGTGTCGCCACACACATCAAGGTGTATTATATTGTTTCTAACAAATATTAAGCTGGCTGCGGGATTGAAAGCCAATACTTTCCTCTTTTCTTTTATCTCTCATCATTCTTGACCGGCAACTATCTTTGGTATTGCTGATGTCTACAGATGAGGGGTGCTCGTTACCATCAGGTTCCTCGTCTACTGGTTTGTCGACGGATTCTTCCTGCCTTGAATTAACAGTGCAAAAGAATGTTTGCCAAACATGTAAAAGTGCAATTTCCATAGTCTTGGCAACGAGACTGATTGAAATATCTGTAACACCTAGAAATATCAAAAATGAATCAACCATTCAAAGCCGGCGCGCGTAACTAACTGATTTACTATAATGACCTTAAGGCGTCTTATTAATAACTTTTTATACATCGGTTGTTTCATAGTTTATTGCACACAAATTTGCAAATGGCTTCACCGTGACACAATCTGTACGGAAATTCGTGTGTAATATTTGCGCTCTTCAAATATTAAATCGTGTTGACAATAAATTACTCTATAATATTATATTGTTTGTTATATATATTTTTTTAAACCGGAGTAAATAATATTATATTGTATAATAAGATGTTAAATTATTTCATAAACTTCCAAAGATGTATCTAATTTTTCATCACCGTCACGCTAAATTGTCTAATAATCAAATAAGAGTTCAATGGCTGTACCAAAAACATTTTTAATATGATTTTTCACATTTTTTTCATATAAAACATAAAATAACAATTTTAATGAAATGATTTTAATGTATTATAGTTGCTGTGTTAGCTAATTATCAGGTGATTTCGCTGCTATAGAGAGCGACAGTCATCGAAAATCAATCAATGCATCTTTTCTTGCTTGCGGTATTAATAAAGAAACTCCAAGACCAACGTGTGTCGGTGCATGTAAAAACGTTAATATAAAATCAGTAAGATTGACTGAAGCACCCACGATCGTCAATAAAACTGACTCTTCAGGGCAATAACCGTATAATGGCAACATTAGCGCTACTCTCTATTGTTCCGATAATGTTGTTAAACGATCGTGTGCGTATATCACAATTGTCCTATTCCGCGTGTTATTTGAGTAAGTGCAGGGTTTCCATCCTAGAATGTTACCATCTAAGATATGGCAGTGCTTAATACCACTTCCCGTACCTAAAGCAAAGATTACAGTGGATTTGATATATTGTAAAATAGTTACTTAGTAAATTAACTACTTTAGTAAAGTATATCAACGTATAACTTAATAAATAACTCAGGTATCACACTTCTTAAGTATATCGGATTTTTTTACTTAGTAGGAATTGAAATTATTGAATTTCTTATATAAACTACATTACTAAGGAATTTATATGTTGTCTTATAATTAAATGTTCCTTAACCTTTCACTAAATATTACGAATGGTATCGAAATGCAGAAAGAAAATATTCAAGACAATAGAACAAATATCTATAGCACGTCTACCTCAGTTTAAATTTAAACCCGAATCGTTAAACGCCGTTGCAACATAAAACATCACTAAACTGCAGGGTATATAAAGAAAATCATAAAAAACATTCCTGAATAAATGCCCAATTTCAATCAACCACACTATAACGGGATTGAATCAGGGAGCAGCCCTATTCACGTTCAATTGCCGTTTTCCACCCACGGCTGAACATGTAGAGATTATTTCCACAACGGATCTCGTAGTAGCCCCCAGGAAGACGTTATTGTCCACTAACTAGTCCTATTGTATCAATTGAATCAACGTTCTTCTATGGTTTTGATAAGTACAGTACATACTGCAATATGTCGTTTATAATATTGTACATACAATTTTTTTTAATATACAAGATCAGACTCGTTTTAGTCAAATTAGTACTCCGGCCACTATAACATTTAATAAAGTATCTTATTGTTTTATTTTTAATTTAATTAACCAATATTGTAGATATGTTGTAACTAAATACGTGTTTCTGATACTTCTCAAGATTTTTTTTACGTACCTATTACAATACCATATTTTCAGTTATGTTAATTTTGATGACCGGTTTCGGTTTTCGTCGCAAAATTCTTTCGCACGAATAAAGAATGGAATTTCTGAAGGGTTGACTCATCAATTTCAGATAATTATTATGGTAATCTAAAACGATCTGTTTAAGGCGGATGACTTCCGCAGTCTATCTATAAAATATTCTATCACCTAGGTTTGACTGGTGGAAAATGCCATAAACCATCATCCACCTACTGTACAATGTACAATATTGTACAGTCACATCAGCCACCCATTGTACAATGGGTGGATTATGCCATCTGGAATTTTTCACCAGTCGAACCTAGGTGATAGATTGTTTTTATCATATTTTTATAGATAGACTTTGCGAAAGTCATCTGCCAAATAGATCGTTTCGATCGTCGTCGATTACTGATATTGATGAATCAACCCTTCAGAAATTCCATTTATTTATTCTTGCGAAAGCCTAACTAAACCTATAAATTATTTTAGATTTCAAATAAAGAGCAAATATATAAAAGACTTCGGCGTTTTAAACTTACCTAAGCAAAGAGATTTGGTTCACTAAGACATGTAAAATAGCAGTAATCAACCTAAACGACATCAGAGGCCTGTAGACAACATGTCTCCAAGCTCCAACCCGTTTATTAGGGTTCGTTGACTCACTCAGTCTCTTCGCTTGGCTCGAATCTCGTATAAATTCTCCAATTTCGGCCAATAGTCGTACGTCAGCCCTAACGGCCTACGAGGCAATTGGCTCATCGGTCGCAATTACGTAACAAATAGAACTGAATGATCATAAATTAAATAACGCAGAACTGAACCACTAGTTACTACTTTAATTCTATATTCGCTAAATTACTTGTTACAATTGAAAAATAATATAAGTTGTATTTAAATTTGTGTCAACCCATTAATACCCATTACAGTGCACAGATCTCGCCTCTACCTTTGAGGAGGCATACTTCACTACGCTGCTCCAATGAGGGTTGGTGGAGGGGTTAGTGGCCAAGTGTCCAAAGTTATTATACCGCCCGAAGGCCCTTATGTGACCTAACGACAGCTTAACGTGCCCTTTGAAGCACGGAAACACTCCAGAATTTTTTGTCAGCAGCGGGCAACCATGCAGGTACCGACCGCACCCGCAGTTGCTTAACTCGGTCAATCACTTAAGAACGACGCGAGCCACCGAGCTATAAGCGAGAGTTAATAACTATTTGTAATTCCTAATTTTGCAGGAAATACTATAACACAAATGAAATGGCAAGAAAGGTTAAAATCTGTGGTCAAATAATACAAAGGTAAATATACAAATGAAACGTCATGAAAAGTTAATGTCTGTGATAAAATATTTTATTCACCAATGAAACGCAATGAAAAGCTCATACTTAATATCAAGTAGTTCTTCGTCACATACTGAACCTGAAATCCCTTGCTCAAGCAGAATTATCTACATAATGTCTGCAGTCATGTAAAACAATTTTGCTAACTTGCGGTTCAGGCAACTTCGAACTTTTAAACTGAACTGAAAACTGAGAACATTTAAACAACAGTTTGCGAAGAAAACAATGCAAAACAAATCCAATAAAATCGTGGTGTTTTTTGAGAACTAAACTTTTGTTTACTAGTTTGTTAAACTAGTGAAAACAATAATTATGAAAGACGTAAGTATAATTTGTATATCGTTTTAAAAATGTACGAAGCTAAACATAACTTTAAAATACTACAACTGAATTTCTCTTCTCCTTTATTCTCATTAAATGACCGTTAATAAGTGTTTAAAAAATAACTTTGGCACATAAGCAATGTCATGATATACCCTTAACTACTAGAATTTTGTTAAAGCTTTTAAATTCTCGTGTGTTGTATAATCTGTTTTCACAGAATAATATTATTTTTATATCGGTTTTTATGCACATTGGCACGATGGTATGGATATTCGATTCCAATCAAACTGATTGGTCTGATAGCGCGTTATTGCAGACACAAAAAATATTGTTCGTTCAGTGCGAACCATTCGTTCGCGATCGGGCCAATCAACGAGCGTTCAGTTAACGTTCATTCAGACATTCATAAGTGTTTCTGTTTTACATTATTTTCTTAGCTAGTACACGTTGTCTGCGTTATTAGATTTCCAAGCGGGAGGGAAATCTTAGTTTTACGTGAATTTAAATAGTAGGTATTAAAGAAATTGATTGTTGTTGTGTGTCATGTGTATAGTACCTACATAAGTGTCTCCAAATAAAGTTTTAAGCTCCAGGTTCCATTAGTTTAGTACTCTATCAGCCATCCTTAATGTCTGTCATATTTGATGTTTTATTAAATAAATGGTTAAGGCTAAAGTATTTTATTACCTCAATTAAAATTCATAATTTAATACAAAAATTTTGAATATAAATCCCATCTGCATAAAGGTTCTGTGTATTTTGGGTAACAAAATTATACACCCCTATAAACGAATCCCACTCAAAAACAAACATTTGTCTGACAAAAATGTGTACTCCAATAAGGATTCTAATACCCGGTCAGTAAACAGTCAATAGAGTAATTGAGATACAAAGAAGTTTATAGTATAATTGACATATTGACAATAATTTATACCTGAATCATAAATAGGGTTGATATCATAATTTTTTTTTAATCTGTCTACAGCTACATTTTTTAAGGAGCATTCAAATATTATACAAAAGTATTTAATAAGTTAATTTTAAGTAATAATATAAATAATCTAAAATAATCGGTTTGTAAAGTGTAAATTCCACCTGGTAAACAGTGGCAAAGCTTAAGATGGTGAATGCACTAAGTTATTAAAATTCATTCATTGTCCTCTTGAAGACTAACATTAGTAAAGCCGTATAAAACTTTATAGTGTTCAATGATGAAAGTTACCTTATTATACCGACCTGAGTCAAAAAGTACATAATAATATACACAGTACTATGAGTATTATACCTCATTCTTTAAACAAAAAGAAAAAATAACTCAAATCCACCCCTAACCATTGTCAGTAGATACCTACTTCACTTGGATTTGCATGTCAAAAGAATATGATACTTATGTACATGTCCATATGCATAACAACGCTGATATTACGTGTCTATATCATTTTAATATGAAGAACGGTGCAATAAGACTCAATTTTGAGTGAACACAGAACAAAAAATAGGAGATTTTACGTACAGAATGACATGATATAAGTATATTTTACGCGTGTACCAATGATCTAACCTTTCTTCCCCCAATGGTTCTATTTTCAACCCCAACGGAACCGATTTGCCAAAAAAAACCATCCCTCTTCCGATTTAAGGGCTAGCTTTTAAATCTTTCCTTCTTAGAGCCATGTCAGCTTTAACAAGACAAAAGGAACAAAAAGGTTGATTTCAAAGTAGCAGTTGTAACAGACGTTATTGTATACTTGTTACTACCAAATTATTATAGCCGAAGCCAAATCCAGCATACCAAGCATGGCCAGGCAAGT
This sequence comes from Carystus phorcus, assembly GCA_018248895.1. Classification (NCBI taxonomy): domain Eukaryota; kingdom Metazoa; phylum Arthropoda; class Insecta; order Lepidoptera; family Hesperiidae; genus Carystus; species Carystus phorcus. The sequence goes on from DWJN01001797.1 coordinate 10,846, forward strand.
GAAACTGTCAAAGTCAGACCATATTGCCTCCTATTATGACGAGTTAACTAAATACAAAGAAGACGTCGTCGATTATGGTTTTTGAGGATGAATTGTCAACGCTTTTTAGCAGCATATCTGCACATTACTTCCCTCGTCTGAATATTTTAAAAACTCTTAATATTAGTAGAATGTTGCAAAGAATACTCGAGTATATACATATAGGTATAAGTATATACGTTCCGGATATCATTCATCTAGCAACAAAAGTTAACACTGTGCTAAATTTAAATCTTAACTAAATTTAAATCTTAAAGGAGCTTAACATCTAAAGCTATCAATGACTTAATCAAATAGTGATCGAACCAATAAATAGCTAGTCGAGAGCCCTTTAATCATACTAATAACATTCGGAGCCTAGAACCTGTTAACAAGATTACAGGAGCCAAAATGATAAGATTTGAGGGTCAGGATAAAAGGTGGTAAAGTTCAGCCAAACTGTTATTTTCTCAGAAGGAACGAATAGTGCTGAGACTATTGATCGATCGATCCTAATAACATAAGTTAGAGCTGTCTGCAGGACCATCTAACGAAGTTACGGCCCTATGTGAGTGGGAGAGGCGTATTTATGTTGATAGGTTTGGATGGACATACCTTTAGTTGAATATTTAAACTTACATGCTATTTCGGGAAATATTTCAAAATTCCTAAAAAGGAACAAGTTTTTTTACTTATTATAAGTTACTGCTCGATTAATACCCTAAAGGTAAGCAGCGATGTAGTCTTAGAAGATAAAGTGAACCAACTTAGAAGAGTTATTTTGTAGTCCCCTAATTCATCTGTAAGCTGAATAAAACGTTGATTAGTCACTCTATTTCGGTTGGAATAATGTTCACTACTGACATATTTAAGTAAATTACCACTGGCAAAATAAATTCATAATACACTAACTTAAGTGTTATTTTTTTTCGACGAGTTCTTATGTTGTGTATTTTGATTGTGAATGATGGATGATAGATGGATCGTGGCCACGTCTGAAGATTTGAAACTTCGAAGACTTTGGATTCGAAACAGGGTTGAAATATTGGCGTACAACATACACATCGCTCACACACACACTATTACTATTGTGAATATACACATACTCTCATTACACATACTCTTATTATTGTGAAATATAAAATACATGGTCATATCCACGTTATTTATAATCTTATCTCAGTTCGAGTGGCTGGCAAATATTTCTCCTGTGAACCAGTCTACAAAGAGCCCTCTACTTTGATTGTACCAAGACGTGAGGTCTAGATGGTTAAACAAATATTGACCATACCTGCCGTATTTATTGATATAAGGTGAAATGATTTCCGACTACAGATTTCTTATTCATTATATTATTATCCTTAGGCCTTGCGACTATTGAACAGGTTATGTTTGGAAGTTAAATATAATTGATGGTCACCCTTTAATATATATGTATATACTAGCGTTGAAGCCCTCAAACAATATTAAAGATCATAACATATTTTTTTTCTAATATATATGTATGTTTTCAAAAATAGTTACTTCAGTTACTTGTCATTTTTAATACCTCTAAGAATATGTGTACACAGTTTCGGTAGAATAGTTTTTGCGTGAAAGTGTAACAAACAAACTTACATTCACACTTATAAAAATAAGGATTACCAAGTACTAAACGTTTTTAGTGGAAACTATCTGGAAGAAATTATTTAAATTTGTTTGAAAACTATTTAAAAAATCAGCATAAATGTGTCAAATTCCTAACCTTTAACAAAACGATTCTGATTTTATTTAAACACAAATATAAAGAAATTTAAAGAGCCTTTCTAATCATGAGCCTCTAAGCCACGATAACAGCAACGAAGTGTCCATTACGAATACAGTGCTATTATGAAGTAATCAAACTACGTAATGTGTCATGCACATCAGCACATATAATCTACTAAACTTGATATGCTAGTGTGAATGCTTTGAAGCAGCCGGTGACATTGACACCTATAAGTTATACACTATTATTGAAAAGCTGACGCAAGTATTATGTCAGCGTAACTATATCTTATGATGTAATGCATTGTAAATAGTAAATGTTTCGTAAAATCATTTGCCTACTTATTATATTAAATAAAAATTGTTTTTTTACTAAGTTAATGCGTCCACCATCTTAGACTTCTTCACCATTAACCTTTATGTGGGGTTGACGTCAAGCATTAACTTATTTTAAAAAAAGACGCTCATAGTCTCCTTAAAGTACACTCATAGTAACTCACAGTCCCTTCACCTATTAGTACCGATCTATGTAATAGATCGCAGTAGTCACCTAGAAACAACAAAAAATACTCGTGAAATATAAAAAAAAACTAGCAATAAGCTTTATTAACATCACATTTTCTTACAATTTCCAAATTAATAAACAAAATCTTTCACACCCAATCGCCTTTATTACAAAATAAGGTCTAAACCACGATTATCAAGAATAGGTTTATATTTCATACTAAACTTTAAGCCAAGGTTTATTTTACTTGGTCTAATAGAAGTTTAAACCGGTACTTTGCTAGTCCACGTTTTGTAATAAGGCCGAATAAGTTTAAGTCTATTTGAGTTTTTCGTAATAATTTAATTATTATATTATTGTTATGTTGTTCGGCAGGCTTCTGACGGCATCATGGTGGCTCGCGGTGACCTCGGTATCGAGATCCCACCAGAGAAGGTGTTCCTCGCACAAAAGACCATGATCGCACGATGCAACCAGGTAATACTAAAATAATTACTATGTTAATGGTTAAAGAATCTTTATTCTCATAAGAATTACGAATTCACTTACATGAGAACTTACATCAATTAAGTTAACACAATTTCCGACAAGCATGCAGGCTGTACAGAATCACATTTTTAAAGTTAAGTGTTAGTTACTTTATATCTTTGTACGGTATTTTCTTTTACAGATAGATTACAATTTTGGAAAATTAGTAAACGTGTTTCTAATGGTTGGTAATACACAACACACTCACTTGAGTAACACCAGTAGTTGAGTGAAACTGGTTGCATTTTTTTAAGGTTTTTATTTAATCTTGCAATATATGTTTGTTCAGGTGGAATCTTGCAAGTCAATTTTAAAGTAGATAATTTCAAAAGATTGAGCTGAAATTTTATGTACATGTTTAGTTTTGATGACAGTGCATGGTAAGCTTTATAACGTTATTCTAAATCCAACATGGCCAAGCACGCAAGATGGTTGACTAGTTATTTTTAATTTTCTCCTACAACTCAAATGAAAGGACTTCCTGAGCATACGAAAGCCAGCTAAATCCTGTTGCCCCAATCCAACGATAACTAGAAATTAAAAAAGTAAATAACTTTTAAAAACAAGCTTGAAAACTTTTGTATAAATTCAAATGTCCTAAAAAGAAACAAACTTTAAAATTTTTAATATCAACATATCATTCCACTACTCATATGAACAAATTTTTTCTTTAAATCTTTCAACATCAACTTACAACTTCATTACACTACTCATATGTAACAAAACGCTCAACGAAACCAATTACACTCGCAGGTGGGCAAGCCGGTGATATGCGCGACCCAAATGCTCGAGTCGATGGTGAAGAAGCCGCGGCCGACGCGCGCGGAGACCTCGGACGTGGCCAACGCGATCCTGGACGGCGCCGACTGCGTGATGCTGTCCGGCGAGACGGCCAAGGGCGACTACCCGCTGGAGTGCGTGCTCACCATGGCCAACATCTGCAAGGAGGCCGAGGCCGCCATCTGGCACAAGCAGCTGTTCATCGATCTCGCCTCGCAGGTCAAAAACAACTATTGCGCAACTTGAGTCGCACCGCCGTTTTCTCAAAGGCTGATCAACAAATAATTAACTACGTCAAAACGTCAAGAGTGTCATTTGATTTGAATAATCGATCAGTTTTACGGTGCAAATTTTACTACTAATCGGTTCTCAAATGCGATTTTGTTTACTAATTTATTATTGACTATTCAACGTTTCAGAAACTCGAATTAATTTGACCGAGTCTCCTATTAATATGCATTGTTAGTTCAACGAGATTTTGATAAGCCTTTCAGAAATAGAGTTGAAATTCGTAAAAAAATATAATGCAATAAATACTAAATATTGAATAAAAATATGTAGGATATCGCAGTATATCATTTGAATAAATAACAGTATAACAAGTTGAATTAGAGTTTGCCAATGTATGTTAAAGTGCCCGTTGTTATCTCAAAAACTTAAGCTGTAATAGATAAACAAAGATATGCCCTAATATTTTTCAGACAATCAAAATGACTTGGCCGTAAACAAACATGTTATTTTTTTACAAAATCTGTAGGTGAAAACTCCCATCGAGCCGGCCCACTCGTTGTCCATCGCGTCAGTGGAGGCGTCGACCAAGTGCATGGCCTCCGCGATCGTGGTCATCACGACCAGCGGCCGCTCCGCCCACCTGCTGAGCAAGTACCGGCCACGCTGCCCCATCATCGCCGTCACCCGCCAGGCTCAGACCGCGAGACAGGCGCATCTGTATCGCGGTGTGCTGCCTATTGTTTATCAAGGTATTTCTATGGTCACTTTATATTAAGCGAACTTTACTGAATGAACTTTTGGTTATATCGCTACACAGTTTTATCTTTACCAAGACTCCCTGTTGTGGGTGGGGTCTGTGTTGTCTACACAGAGAGAACATACACACATCGAAAACATAAATTTAAAGTCATTGAAAGTTTTGCCTCTCTGTGAAACGCTTCCAGGTTCCTTCCTTTTCAAACGCTGGGTTGGCATGGTGACCCCTGAGTTGGTAAAATTTTAGTAAGAGTGTTTCTGTAATGTTTGCCAACATAAAAATTTTAATTTTAGTGTAAGTTACCTCAGTTCACACATAGACAAACGTGCAATGGTTTTATCTGTAACAGGTTATGATATGATGTCTAACTTTGGTGTCTAAAGTCATTTTCGTGATTGTAGATCAGCAGTTAGTACCATTTTACATATAATAAAATTCATAATGATTATTAAATGGATTTTTCCTATTTAATTAATTGATGCTTACTTGGCTATTTTTTTCTTATTAGTAATACTTATCGATCGTCAAAAGTAAAAACTCATCTATCGTCAAATTAAATTTAGTAGCAACATAGTAGACTGCGATCCAATTAACAAGTACCTCTTAATTTTCAAAGTCGTGTGCGTTTTTTAAAATAACTCACTGCAGAAAGATGAAAAATGACCTGATATAGACTTTGCATTGAGCTAATAACACGTTATAGTACCAATGGTGACGTGTGACGATGTAACACGCGGTGATGATGTAACACGCGGTGATGATGTAACACGCGGTGATGATGTAACACGCGGTGACGTTACAGAGTCGGTGGCGAGCGACTGGCTGAAGGACGTGGACAACCGCGTGCAGTACGGGCTGAAGTTCGGGCGCGCGCGCGGCTTCATCAACGCCGGGGACAACGTGGTCGTCGTCACCGGCTGGCGGCAGGGCTCCGGCTTCACCAACACCATGCGCATCATGTTCGTACCTTATACATTTTATACATACTGACTTTGGATACTGACCACTATACGACCATTAGAGTACAATAGAATAACTTTATTTCGTCGCTAAATTTACAAAAAACACAAAATGAAATTTAAAAATAAATATAAAGACATGTAGTGCTTATTTGTCTACTGCACAGTATTCAGCGACGAAAAAGGTTCACCCTCAGCTTATGTTATGTGTCGCTGACAACCCATGACTGCTGGTTTTCAGTGTGAACCTATTTATTAGCGCTCAAAGCCCGGCGGCTTGCGTCAATCCTATTCGATTGATCCAGTTAAGCAACTGCGGGTGGTCGGTACCTGGATGGGTGACCGCTAGTGGCAAAAATTTCTTGAGTTTCCGTACTTCGGAAGGCACGGTAAGCCGTCGGTCCCGGTTGCTATGAACTTAACAGTCGGAACCTGTCCTAACATGTCGGAGGCCTTCGGCTTAAAAACATCCGACACTTGGGTTGGCCACTAAC
>DWJN01001798.1:0-16860 GCA_018248895.1 Carystus phorcus
CCTTCTTAGTGATGAGAAGACCAGTGCCCTAGTGGGTATAAATGAGTTGAAGGCATTTTGTTGTTTTGCAGTTAGGACAGAAAAAAATTGGCGTTATTTATTAGTCTAAATGAGACAATCCGGCCGTTGTTCGTCTATTATTAGGTATTTATTAGTCGAATAAGGTGTGTGAATGTTTACTAAATACATTCGTAGTTCAGTGGCAATGTAAGTGATCCGGTCTGAAGAATGAAGACTGCGTGTTCCATTCTTAGTCGTTCAATTTGCGTCGGTGTTCCCGTTCGATTATAATTGGGGTGTCTTCAAGTTAATTCGCTTTATTAAGACTACTTTACCACTTATCATTAGGTAGGACTGTCAATAGTCAAGAGTTAACAAATATAAAAGTCAGGAGTTAACAAATATAAAAGGATCAAAAATTATGTAAAACAAGCTTTTGCCCGCGGCTTCGTTCGCGTTAAGAAACTTTCCTCCCCTATTTTATTGATGAAAATCCTTTCCTAGCGGATGCCTACGTCATAGCATCTACCTGCATGCCAAATTTCTGCCCGATCCGTCCAGTGGTTTTTGCTGTGCGTTGATAGATCACTATATCAGTCAGTCAGTCACCTTTGACTTATATATATTTAGATAAATAATCACGAGAAGTGATTGTTGGAGTGACAGAACTGTTCTCTCGTCCTTGGCGTTTATGATTATTTAGGATGGACACCCATAACAGTGAATCTTAGTGCGGTCGTGAGTATCCGGAAACTTGCAACGTACATTCTTGGTATCCAATGTTCAGTTTTTACTACTTTAAGGTAAACGCGATCGAATTGTAGTCTCGTTGAAAACTGGCGTTCCTCCAAACGTGAAATTACTTTGGCTGCGCAATAGTTTAATGATGTATCGATTTGCAGGCACTCAAGAAGTTAATCAAGGAAGGCCGATTGGAGATTACCACAGGTGGATGGGTTATGCCGGACGAAGCTTGTACACATATTTACGCCCTTGTCGATCAGTTTATCGAAGGTAAAGTAATGTCTTTTAACTCTTTTTCTTTTTTTTAATAGTAATAGTAATAGTCTGTACTCACTTTTTCCTGCGATATCGTGTTAGAAATTAATTTCCAGCTACGCTGAAGGTAACCATCGTGGTCAATCCCTAACAATTGTGAGTTCTTTTTAAATGTGACTATAATATAATGCTGTGTTATATTGTATTGTCCTTATGGCTAAACTTGCATCTTGGAGTCGAAATACCGGAATATGAAATACACGTGCATACTCCTATTAATGTAAAATTGTATACAATCCGCGATGTAATAACTGAAGTTTTCCATAAATGTACTCGAAGGTGTGTGAAGTCTACTAATGTTTACTTGGCCAGCATGGTGTTTATATAGTCTCGGGATAAAAAGAGACCTAACGCTGCGATGATGATGTCAATGACCTTACCATTTAATTTCTCTTCATGTCACAGAGAAATACATTTCACAATATTATGTAAATACACAAAATATTAAGTATAATACCTGAATATCGTTAAAATATTATATTTGATGAAACCACGATAATACCACTAAGTACATTCAATTAACTTCAAGTCAAAAAGTTGAATTGAAGGTCAAGGTTTTCGTGTCTTTCCAACTTAATGGTTTGATTATTTTAACTCCATTAAAAGTTACCAAGTTTCGTATAGGTTAGGAATAATAATATTTATATGTATGAAAATAATATAAGATCGCGAAGTTCTTTCGTTGTTTTTTTCTTCTTAATTAAAAGCACATTTCTGAAACAGTGGTAGATGAATAAATGACGTAGGCATGAGTGTATTGATCTGTACAATCAAATGTTTTCAAAATTACGTTCCAAAAAGAGAAGATCAAAAGAATCGTAATTATTTACGTTTGCACCACACGATTGTACGATCAAATTTCGTATGTAACTTTTATATTCTCATCAAAATAAAGATACCTATAAAAATATTTTAGTAATATATTACCCACATTATTATTACTATTGACTAATTAGTTATTTTTATGAGCTTAGCATATTTACGGTTTATTCCACAAAACCTTTGTTCACTCTTCAAGTGTCAACCTTCACATTAAAATCAATGTTAGTTTAATACTTATCTCCGTAGATCCGTATTAATACACCTTGGACCATCTATTGTTATAGTTTCACTAGCGACAAGCTTACGAAGTGAAGGTAGTAAAAACAATTGAATATGAAGGTCGAAGTTACGTATTAACTTGCGTACATCCACGCAAAGGGTTTAAGGTTTATTATGTAGCGAACGACGTTAAAAGTGTTTTCTATACTCGAATGAAATGTTACTAAATCTCAGATGAAAAATATATGTAGTATTGATAGATTCATATTCTGTTTGTAAGACAAGCATTATTTTATCATATTGGTTTACCCATTCTCTGCGGCTTATTAAATTGAATTACCAGAGAGCACGATTGTTTAATTCAAATATTGCAGGGTTGTGCAAATTAGTATCTGTATTAGTGCGTACAAACGAAGCATTATTCGTACCGACGCGACGGAACAGTTCCCGAATTGGTTAATGATCCAGTCTGCCTATTGACATGAGTACTCGAAGGTCTTTGCTCGAGAGAATTAGCGCAAACATATATACTCAACGTGAAATGTTCTGAGAAATTATTGAAATGTCTCCTATGATATTTCCTTTTGACAATATACAAGCAATTTCGTCTTGCATGAATTTATGTTCGCAATTGCAAGATGTATCACTAATTCAAATTTTGTTGCGCTTATACTTGCGGAAATTGCTCTTAACGTAATGAGTAGATGTACGCTACAAGATTTATTTGTAAAATTTTGGGACAATTATGGCATCTCGTTGAATATGAAGCGAAATTTTTATTATTCTAGATTATTTCCAAATCATACCCACGTAGGGGTTTTTAATTAAGTCTCTCAACAAATAAACTTTCTAAATAACATCGTATTAAAATTTTCAGGCCATCATTGGGTGAAAACCAACTTGGGCGTGCTACCAAAAATCGGATGGTCTATCGATCCCTTCGGCCACGGCGCAACGGTTCCTTATATTCTGGACAAAAGTGGACTCGAAGGCACTATCATTCAACGAATTCATTACGCGTGGAAGCAGTGGCTGGCGCAGAGACAGATTGAGGAGTTTTATTGGACGCCCGGTTTCGCCTCTGACAAACCTTCACTCATCGTCCACAACCAACCCTTCGACATTTACTCCATAAAGAGCACCTGTGGCCCCCACCCATCTGTCTGTCTCAGTTTTGACTTCAGGAAAATTCCCGGGGAATATTCGGAGTATACCGCCAAGCATGAAGAAATAACCGATCAAAATCTTCACAGCAAATCCAAGACATTAATTGAGGAGTACGAACGCATTGGATCTCTTACAACCCATAATATAGTTCTGGTGCCTCTTGGCGATGATTTCCGTTATGAGTACGGCGTGGAATTCGACGCTCAGTACACTAACTACATGAAAATGTTCAATTACATCAACGAACACAAGGAAATATTCAACGCTGACGTATCATTCGGAACACCCCAAGATTATTTTGATATGTTGAAAATTCGCCATAAGAACATACCCACGCTTCGAGGTGACTTCTTCGTTTACTCCGATATATTCAGCGAGGGCAAACCGGCCTACTGGTCTGGCTACTATACCACCAGACCTTACCTGAAGCTACTCGCTCGACAATTCGAACATCAGCTGAGGACAGCAGAAATTCTATTCACTCTTGTCTTCAACTATTTGAAGCAATCAAGCTCTCGGGGCATGAAGTTGATCACTTCGGAGAAAAAATTAGAGAAATCCTATGAACAGTTAATAAATGCGCGCCGAAATCTGGGTCTATTTCAACACCACGATGCCATTACTGGCACCTCGAAGGCGGCCGTCATGAAGGACTACGGAACCAAGATGTTCACCAGCCTTTATCATTGTATTCGTCTCCAAGAAGCGGCTCTCACGGCTATTATGATCCCCGATAACAAATTACACTCTCAAAGCGTTCTTCAAAGTGAAGTCGAATGGGAGACTTACGGCAAGCCAGTCAGGAAACTACAAGTGTCTTTCGTTGACAAAAAGAAAGTCGTCCTTTTCAATCCTCTTGCAGAAGAACGTACCGAAATCATTACCCTCATGTCTAACATTACCAACATCCGAATTTACGACACCCGGAAGAAACGTCATGTGAAGTACCAGATTACTCCGAACGTGGACATTCGAAAGGATGGGAAACACGTTATAAGTGATACTAATTTCGACGTCATGTTCGTTGCCACCCTTCCGCCATTGACATCGGCCACTTATAACCTGGAGGAGTACACGAATACTTCTGCCCATTGCGTCGTCTACTGCAATAATTGCGAGCAACAAAAATCTGATAAAGACAAGGGAAATTTCGTCACCAAAAAGATGATGCCCGGTGATATCCAACTCGAGAACTCGGAGCTGAAGTTGCTCGTCAACAGGAATTCGGGATTTTTGAGACAAGTCCATAGAAAGGATATGAAACGTAAACATGTGGTGGAAGTTCAAATCGGTGCGTATCAAAGCGCGCAGAGACATTCCGGTGCGTATCTCTTCATGCCTGACTATGATTCTCCCGAGAAGAATGTTCTACATCCTTACTCCACCTGGGACAGTATGCACGACGACAACATAATCATCATATCCGGCCCGATCTCCACTGAAATTACTACCATGTACTTGCCATTCTTAGTGCACACAGTGAGAATCTACAACGTCGATGATCCCGTACTATCCCGTGCCATATATATCGAAAACGTCGTCGATTATGAGAATCCACCGAAAAACAGGGAGACCGAATTGTTCATGCGAATCCAGACCGACATTCAGAATGGCGATACACCCGAATACTATACCGACCAGAACGGATTCCAGTATCAGAAACGGGTGAAGGTGGACAAATTGGGAATCGAGGCTAACTACTATCCGATCACTACCATGGCCTGGCTTCAAGATGGAGACACACGCATGACGCTGCTGACGGATCACGCTCAAGGATCCGCGTCCTACGAGCCGGGCCGTTTGGAAGTGATGCTCGATCGAAGAACCTTATACGACGATTTCAGGGGTGTAGGAGAGGGTGTTGTTGATAACAAACCGACGACTTTCCAGAATTGGTTGCTGATTGAAACCGTGCATAACACGAGATCGAAGAGAGCTACGAGTGAACAAATGTATGTCAAGGAAAGATTGTTCAACCCGGACGTAAAGTCCACAGATTATCAGCTGCCTTCTCGCGTCGCTGAAACACTTAGCAAGATGATGAATTATCCCGTGAACGTGTATATCATGGACACTAGCGAAGTTGGCGAAGTGTACGTCAAGTCCTATCAAAGCTTTTTGCAGAACTTCCCGCCCGGTGTACACATGCTGACACTTCGTACCATCACCGATGAAGCATTAGAACAGTTCCCTAGCGGTGAGAGCTACATGGTATTACATAGACCCGGTTACACCTGTTCAGTTGGAGATATAACTCAACCGAAACCATCCCAGTTCACTTCCAAAACTCGATTCAGCGGACTTCATGTTAGTAATTTGACTTCGGTAAGTCTAACTGGACTAAAGACTTACAAAGCTTTGGATGGGTTGGAAGACATTGAATTAGATCCTATGGAGATTAAAACCTATAAAATCAGGTTTTGAAGACTGCTAGATAATAATAATATTTTAGAAAAGCGCACATTCGTGTCGCCTATATACCTTTATAAGTACATTTAAGTCGTCGGTAATAATCATTTAAAAAACTGATGCCGGAGACCTCTAGGCAGGTTAACTGATGACTAAATGTATGTTATGTTTAAAAATGATTCGTGATAAATCGATTTAAAAATTAGAATCTAGCGCTCTGACTAATCTTTTTTCATATTAGAACAATATACAAAATAACTTATTCAGTAGCTATAAGATTACCCGGAAAAATATATATATTTATTTAAGTTATCATAAATAGTTTGTCAAATTCAACTAGTTAAACCTACCTCAGTACCAAATCATGTAATCGTAATGAAAAATACAGTATATATTTACCTTATTCATATTTAGTTCAATAAATATTTTACGCTTTCCATGAAATTAATAAGTGAAAAGTAAAAAAATAATCAAGTACAATATTTATTTTCGTCTGAACCTATTGGTTCTTTCACAGTAGTTTGTGTACACTACATACCTATTATAAAGTAGTTAAATGGGCATGACATAAAAGACAAAATACGCCATGATTGCCAGCAGTAGCTTATTTAAAACAGAAAACTATTATTCGTTATTGAAATTTTAATAATAATAGTCTTATTGTGATTGTTGATGTCTTAGGAAATTATTATTCAGCTGTGCACACAGCATCTTTTTGATCTTTTAATGTTTATTGTATATAGAAATACAATGTGTTAATGATGTCAAGAATATTTCTAACTCAGGTGGCAAAATATTGCATCCAATCTGCCATAAGTACCAAAGTAGTCTTGGAATTATTTCGATAAAGTCACTTATTATGTAACCACTATCATATTTAATCGTTTGTTTGCTTTATAGATCCGAAATTTAACTCTTTTGTAAATATGGTTGTGTTGCCAGACAGTATATTAATTATAACTTTAGGTTAATTTACGCTCTGGGTACGAAAAGTGATATTTGTATTAAGATCGTGGTAATTTTATTATATGATTTTTTCTATTCTCGTTCCTTATTTTTTTAATACTGTACAACTTTGTTTTAAACGTTTTTAACTGGATGTTTTATTAGGAAACTTTTGGACGACGCATTTAATTCAAGTAGTATTTTGAGATTCATGTTATAGTGGAATAGTAAATGTGGTTTAGATTAAATATTCATCAATTATATCAACTAGTACAATATAATCAATAGGACGTAGCTACGTAAATACTTTAGACCCATCATGACACATAAGATCTCTTGTAGCAAGTACATTTCCATCTGGATATTAATGTTATAGATAATTAATATAACAATATCATATAATTAGGTAATTAATAAAATAATTTACGCATACCAAATAAAATAATACTTTAAATTATTTCTATGTGATTTGATTTAATTTTAGGCACACTATGTTGATAATTTAAATTGTTTTAATTGTGTCTATTTATGTTCATATTAATTTAATATATTGTTTTTTAGATAATAACTATTTGTGGGTAGATTATTTGAGAATTTAAGTTATGCAATGATATGGAGATTTGTACAATTTTCGTTTATTAAATAAAGTAGTCAAAACATTAACATGTTGTTTTGTTTATACCTCTACTAAGTGTGAATCAAGTGCATAATTAAAGTTTAATATATTGATTCCACTATTTCCCAAATCACTCTATATTTTTTTTATTTTATATAACGAGATTTGATTTAAATGGATTCTCTAGTCCGCTAATAAAAACTATTCATCAGGTCTCTGGTCTCGTCTGAATAAATACATGTTTGTTGTCATAATGATTTTGATTATTGATATAATGATTTTGTAAAAAACATTTACCTTTCTGACATCGTAATATAAGAGCATTTGATGTTTGTTCCAGGATCATTAGCCTATAAAAATATGTTATTCTACTTACCATATGAAAGTAATATAGTGCAGTTTGTTTGTATATATGTATAAGCCATAACGAGTGCCTACCATTGAATAAATATACACTGAAATATAAGTTCACAAATATAATTTATTAAAAAAAAACATTTAATACGGAACAATTTACAAATGATACACCACCATTACAATTTAGCACAAACGTTTTGTCAGTTAACCTTGAGTGATATTATTGGAAAGAGCCCAAATGGCTTGTTAATATTTTTTTGTCTTTTGGTGCCGGTAAAGTCTCTTCATGAAACGACAGTTAAGAAAAATAAATCTGCTGTATTACTGGTTGAACAACCCTTTTCTAATAAAGTTAAGTTATTTAGACAACTAGATATTTATAATTATATACATTTATTCTTATACCGGAAAAAATAGTAGGTATTTTAAGCTTCTCTAATATTATTCGAAAAACAAACGGACATTCATAAATAGTATAAAACAAAGTCTGTATTTCAGTCTGTTGTTTATGCAATTGCCTCTTCTAATATACGCAGTACATTATGCGATTGTTACGACATGTTAAAGAATTCTTCGAAAATTTCCTGTGCATATACATTCATATTATATATATATATATATAAAAACAATAGTGAAATTAACTAATGTAATATCTAAAACTACAAACGTAAACAATAACTTTAATGGCAGTACTAATATAATTTTACATCTCCAGGCTATACCGACATCGTGTCTTATATAAATACAAAAAGATTCAACATAGAAAAATTACTTATATTAATATTACCACAAAGAGTTGTACACATATAAATGATTTGATTTAAAGTAATCTCTATATATATAAAAATGAAATGACGCTTATTAGTCTTTTTAAAACTTGACAATGTTTGGACCAATTTGGCTAATATTGGATTTGAAATGTTTGTAGAAGTCCAAGGAAAGTTTAAAAGGTGAGAAAATGTGTAGCAATTGCAAGGAAAATAGTAAAAGCAACAATTTTATGTTCCAATACAACTGGTCATAACTGTCAACATGAAGTTAACAAAAGAACTGATTGCTACTGAAAGAAAAATTCAGGCACAGTAATGGACATCGTCTATACTTCTGTGTTCTTTTTCAAGGTTGACACAGTCGCTTATGAAATGTTCATGCAAAATTCGCTATATCTCTTATTAATTCATTTTTAAATGAAATTAAAGACTAAAAAATTGGATATGTGTGTATTAATCAATAGGGAAAGTTTTCTTTTATATAAATTATTTATTTTTGAAAGAACAGTATTGTATAATAATCATGTACAAATTACCTATATACTAGCAATTTACTGGTTATTGTATATTTTCTCAAATGTACATTCGTTGTCAAATGACATGACATGGACTCACAGGACATGATGTCAAAATTTTAATTCGAAATATAAAAGCGTGACCATGATATTTGTACTTATTGTTTGAAATACTAGTGATCAGCCCACGCTTCACTCTAAAAGTGCGCTTCAGGGCTGAAGATAAACTTTAAATTTTTAATTATCATTTTATTCCATGATTGCATCACTCGTGTCAGATCGCTTGTATTTATTTGCCACGCTATAGTTTTGATATCGCGATACCTCCTAAGACACTAATTAAAACTGTATGATGCAATGGGCTATTACAAAGTACATGAAATATTAAAAGTAACTAACGTGTTTAATTTGAGCGTTCAGACAAAGGTCGTTCTCTGTTAGTAGCAATCAGTCATTTTGAGTAATAGGTTTATGTTGACAGGTCAGAAAAATTGTATGGGAACATAAAATTGTTGCTTTCACTATTTTCCTTGCATTTTCTTCATATTTTCTCACCTTTTAAACCTCCCTTGGACTTCTAAAAACATATCAAAATCAAAAACAGTAAAATTGGTCCAGACGTTCTCGAGTTTTAGCGAGACTAATAAGAGTCATTTCATTTTTATATTTATTGAGAGGAGAAAATATATTTCATATATGAATTGATGTTTAAAAATATAATTCTTCACTAATAATTGATTACAACATTGAATGATTTAGTTATTAGCGCGCGTCGTCAAGGGGTCATTTCTTCTTTATTCGGCTCGCGATCCATTCTAAACCCAAATGTAATCTGTAAAACAGTGGCCGTCGCTTATTAATATGTTTGACGACAAACGAATGAACATATCACGTATTAAACAGTGATTGATAATTGATAACAGTATGAATATTAATGTATATTCAAATAAAAAAATAAAACAAAACCGTACCCCTCCCCGGTGAGAGCACAGCACGCCTGTATGTGCCAAGGATGCTGCTTTATGGAAGTCAAGTCTAACTGTTCTGATATTTCAGCTGCCGTCATCGATCCCTTTACGTCCTATAAATAAAATGTAAACTCTAGTTTTAAGTAAATCGATATCTTATGGTAATAACATCGCCGTACAAGGAAATTATGAAAATGTTTGCTTAGTATTTGGACGTAGTAAGTGTAAACGCACGTGTATCGTACAAGTATTCTGTCAGCAACCGGATATTTTAAATGAAATGGACCTTCAACAGCCCCCTTGTGTCAAGTGCAATCTTCACACGATGTGCATGCAGAATACAAATGATTGATTACCGTGCCGGAAATACATCTAATTTAAATATATTAGGTCCTACATTGTAAATCGACGCGGCACGTGTTTAAAGAGACATTTATCTTAGCTGTTGTATGTTTTTGAAATAGATACTTGTAAAGTTTTAATAGCATTATACACGTGTAGAAATGTATAATTATGTACGTTTTCAATTACAGCAAATTTGAGTAGGTAAAGGTTCGTAATTATTATCCCGAGATGACTGTCGTATTTGTACAAAAGTGTCTAAGTTGTTTTAGATGTTCAATGGTTAATACTTTTGCAAATATTTATATTATTACAACATTGAAAACATATTTTTCAAGATGATATCACGAGACAATACATATTTTAGTTAATTAATGTATATTAAGCGTTTCCGATCAATGTTTTAAATAAGTTTAAACTTTTATCATACGAATATACGCAATCACCGATTAAATTAATCAATAGTATTATATCTATAAGCTTGACTACAATATATGATGCCATATAGTGGCAATATTTATTCAGTTGATAAATTCCTTATGGCTGATACTAATGTCAATAATACGAGGCGTTATTGTGTACCCTTTATTTATTGTAAATATTAAACTTTATACACTATAAAACAACGTTTAAATTGGTATAACTGCTTATAATATTTGATACAAGACAAGTCTGTTATCAACATCTATCTACGTCGATGTATGAACATTACGAAAGGATTCCGATAACGCTGAGATGTCATTAATTTTTTCTAAGTATATCACATTCCGGATACAAAATATTATGAATTACGTCTATATACTGAAAGGAATATACATTACAGTTGTTTAAAATATTTCGTCATACTACTACTTAAAGTTTTAAAATTTAGAATATTTTTTAAAGACTAGACCAAGCGCGTTGCATCTCCGAAAATGATGAAATGCAGAAATTATGCGTAAATGTACTCGAAGTGTCTCAGACTCAGTGTCTCAGATCGTGGAAATTAGTTGGTGTAATTCATGCGTATGTTTAAAATCGTAATCCTTTAAAATGTATATTACATATTGCGAGAGTTGGCATTTTTGCACTTGTTTTCTTGACTCATTGTATATGGTTTTTTCCTAAATAACTATGTAAATTATTTGCCTAAGCCTATTTGCTTTATTAAAAGCATTAAAATTTTGTACGTTTGATTATTCTTCTGGTTTTTGCGTATATTTCATTAAGCACCTATCTATTACCATTTCAGTAGAGAGAGATAAAACTATATATAAGTTTTTTTAAATCGTATAGTATTAAAATAAATGAGAATACAATACAACGAAACACGCGACGACTAGTTTACTAGCTAGCGAAACGTTTTAATTTCAACTCCTATTAATTATCCGATCAAGGCTATGTACAAAGCAATCAAGTTTTTGACAATGACCGATTAGAATGCGCGATATTTTTGTACGGCGTTGTGATAGTGTCGAATGGCTCGGTTACCTGTTTATTGGCAAAAACGAGTAAACAGGCTCTACTGAGTTCCTCGTGACTCAGCATCCGATGCAACTCTTCACGGCTTATGCTCAATCGCTGCCGATCCGTTGAGTCTATCACCATAATCACGAACTGTCAAACAAAAACTTATTCAACATTGCATCTTTTCCAACTTCAGTTGCCATGCGATTTTTTAAAAAATCAATAGCAAAATGTAAAATTATTCCACCACCACAAAAAACCGCGTGCATGTAAATTTATTATTTTACAATGTGCATAGAATAATTCATTCGCAGAATAGTATTTTAAATGAGATCAGAACATATTGACGCATATAATTTATCAACTTTTCTATGGCTACCATGATTTAATTTAATGAAAACTAAATGGCAAATATATTGTGAATATTGTATTAAATGCGCTGGCGATTCTCAATTTGGTTACGACATAAGAATAAGAATGAAATAAAAATCGCATATGTTCACAGCACAGCATAATAAAACATATGGTATATTTATTAATGGGAATTTTGTTTCAATACGCTTACAGCTTATGATAATGTATATTGTGTTGCTATTACTTTATAAAGTATTTTATCAAGCATAGTTTATTGATTACTAATGTCTAGTGCCTAGTCAAGCAAGCATGATAGGCAATATTTTAGGACCAATTAATCATGAACCTGCTTTATCTCAAAATAAAAAAAACGGCTACTTGTTCATATCCCTATATAAAAACATCTCAAACCTAAAAATTTTATATTGAACTATGTAATATAAAAATATTTTGTTTTAAGTATTCATAAAATACTACAAAACTAATGATCCTAAAAAGTATAACCATGCTTTGAGTGTCATATTTTTATACAAACTAATTTATGTACATGCCCAATTCATACATAGTATATGACTTTTTATTTGGGAAAACAAATTTTATATCCGTCCACTAGCTAATAAGTATGTAGTGTACAATATTCAATAATAAAGTACCGCTGTATGAAATGTAATGTTTAGTTGTAAAGTTATGGATGGCCTACTGTTAACAATTAAAGTTTTTAAAAACAAAGAACCTAAATACTAAGTATATGTAAATCCTCTAAACATATTTGTGGTAAAACACTGATTCCTCAATCAGTGCAGAAATCCAAACGTTGCAGAAAGCATTATATCTTTTTGAATTTAGATTATAGTTTTAAAATGGCATATCACTAATCTTATATGAACCCATGAACATTGGAATAAAGTGCACATAGCAAACTACTGCATAAACATTAGCAAGCAAAAAAATTAAACAAGCCAAATAAATAAAAGCATAACTTCACTTACCTCACTGTTGGTGTAGTAGGTGTTCCAGGCTGATCGTAGACTTTGCTGGCCACCTAGGTCCCACATAACAAACCGGAGATTACGCCATACAACTTCTTCCACATTCGACCCAATTGTGGGCCTTGTGTGGACTGCCTCCCCGAGTAGTAGCTGGTACAGGATGGTCGTCTTACCAGCATTGTCCAACCCCACTAGAACTAATTTGTGTTCTGAAATTAAATAGAACAGCATAACAATAAGTATAAAAGATTTACAATAAAATTGTTATTTAAGTGGTCAAAATTAAAACAGACAACAGAAAAATGTATTAAGTTTAAGTGTCTTAAATTAATTTAAATAGTTTTATTTTATAATTTTGCATTAACAAATAATAAACTCGTATTTTAACATAAACATTATTATTTTAACATAACATTAGTATTTTAAAGTACCTCGTATTTTACCAATCTGTAAAACGGAGAATTACAATCCAAGTCATATTTTAATACCCTTCTTCTTTATCTTATTAAACACAGGCTAACCTTAAGGATGATATGTAAAATTAATTACACATGAGTTCAAAGTAATTTTAACTGGTTACTTTGGTTATACATATACAAACATGTCCATAAATCACTTTAGTATTATCTAAAATGACATTCACTTGGCTAATTTTAAAGAAAATGTACATACTTAGCGAATATCTCATTTTAGATAAGAGACAAAACACTACTACTTTATTTCAGCATGACAATATATTTTGTATATTAGAGAGATAAAACTTAGTAAGTACAATATAAAGATAATTTTATTCTTTACATATGCACAGCTAAACAGTGCCACAACATTTTTTTTTATATTGTTATCTCTGGCTGAAATAGGCATGATATCAAACTATTCTAACCTAACCCTGGGATAAGAAACAGTATGTATACTATTGTATATATATCATCATTGTTATATATCATATTTATATCATTATTATAATATATTATTACCTATGAGCCTCATACAACATTTATCTGTTTCCTTAAATAATTTTCACTAATTATGAAATCACTAATAATGATAATAAATTATCAATTAGTAATGAATTTATTTTTATAATTAAATAATGTTACTAATTAGTGTGTCCAATCCAAAATCTAAAAGGCAACTATAGGCTTGTTTTTAATTCATACTTGCAATATTACTAAGTAATGTAATGATAATTTTAAATGAGATATCCTCTAAATCTAATTATTTCATTAGTATCTTTCCTAATTGTCAGTTAAAACTGTGGTTAAGTTTAGGATAGTTGGTAACTTTGTAATAAATTCTAGTAACCCAGTAATGTCAGTAAATGTTTTTAAAATATCTATACTCAACTATGAAGAACTTACAACTTAATATTCAACTGTTTTGTATATAACATTCATTTATTCCATTGTGTTAACAAAGACCTTTGTTACATGTATAAGTAATTATCTTGTAATACACAGTAAATACTAGTATTTTCATCAATAACCATTATAGGATTATCGTGTTTCTACTAAAAAGTTATGTTCTAAATATTTTAGCGTTTTATAATAGTTCCTTATTAAAATAAAAAAATAAGAAAAAAAATTACCTTCATTTCCGAAAAGGCTCCAAATCTTCGAAATGAGTAGTCCCATAATTGGAATGTCGTCAAGTCAGGAATAATTAACGAAGTGTCGAGTCAATAATTTTATGTATATTATTTATTCACGCAAATCCCTTGCAGCATGTCGGATGCATCCAATATTAATTTTTTAGATATGTTCTATTAAAATCGTCACAAACGCTATTTTTGTTAAAGCCACGTTAACATATTCGGAAAACGTTGTAGTAGAATGTATAATTTCATGGCTACAGCATTAAAGTTGGATGTTACGACGTAAAATATGCTTAGTTACATGTAGGTTATTCACTCTTATTTGCGCTGCGTATGGGGCTACGGTAGAATCATTATGTCATGATCAACCATTGTATTCACTAAACAATATAAAATCAGTTCTAGTAACTCCACCAAGTTGCTATTAAACTAAATCTGGTTTACGATATAACGATTTATGAATTTAACAGTACTGTAGAGTTAGACTGAAGTCAAGGAAAGCAAAGCCATAGCAAAGCAAAGCAAACACAGACTACTGATAGACCACAAACCAAATAGACTAATAATCGTTACATTATATCTATGGTCAAGTCCAAAGAGTATGTCTCATAGACCAATGCATCTAAAAGGTACCTACTCATTATGTTGAGTATGTAGTATTTCGCGCATAGGGGTAAGATGCGTTTCGTTATTGCTAAAGCTAGTTTTTCAATAATACTGGGTTTCACGTTATATTTTTACTCAAGCTATCAACCGTAAATAAAGGAATCAATAGGTATTACTTAAAAAGTTGACCAAAATATGCTTAGAATTCGTCACGACGATATTCGATATGTAGGATGATGAGCAAAAAAAAAACATAGACTAATAAAGAACTATACTATCACATAACAAGAGTATGTAACTTGATGGAATTTTACTATCTACCACCGCAACGCGTATCCGTATTTCATTTTAAGTTTTATTTTATTACGGAAAAATGATCATTAATTGTAATAATGCGCGTCCACATAAAACTAGTCACAGAGTTACATAAACAATATTGTGGTAGGTCACATGATTCTGAGTCGACAAATGGATCCTGTTGAATGTTCGCTGTTGAATTTTATCTCTCAGATAGTTCAATCCCTTTTGAAATCGACTAAAATGTTTGTTATTTTTTGGTTGCAGTGTCGGAATCGTAAATAACTATCAACACGTTGATAAGGCGACTGAAAGTAGCTTGGTTGCGCGTTCGTCAATCATTTACATTAAAAAAGTTTGAATACAAAAAAAAATAACTTGTCCAGTTGGATGTTTGTTTATTAAAACTTATAGATATGACTCTGAAATTCCAGAGAAAAGGTAGAAAACACAAACACAATGTACATAGGTACTGGCACCAACTTGCTTTAAAAATTATGTCAAAATTATTAGTCTTTAGCAAGTTCCTATCCTATTCTTAATCTATGCTGTTCGAATGATATAATGATATGATTTAACACATTTTTTGTAACCTAATCAAATTTAACAAATATTTCTAATTACTTCTCAATATAAAGTAATAACTCTTTACTAGTAAAATTGCCATTAGGTATATATGAAATAAAATATTTTTTATTATAAGTTTTAATCGAAGTAATATTTCCAAAGGAATTTTGTACTGCCTTTCGAGTATTGAATTTTGTTCCCGAGTAATCACGAAATTATGGAATAAGTAGAAGTCTGGGAGAGGAAGGGAAAAAGGTGGGATTGTATGAACCTAAGTATGTTCATCACATTTGGTAAACTGTGATCAATCCTACCGACAGTGGCTGGCACTTTTATTGTGGTCATTTTTGTCTTAGGGTTTTAGTTAGGTGCCTACAGGTATCAGGATCCAACTTTCTTGTCGAGTTCTTGTTTGCGACGCGTTGCGTCTACGACTGTACTCGAATTCCATAATAACCAGATAAATACTGGAATTTTTAACGTATTCATGATGACGTAAACGATTCAAACTGGGCGAAAACAAAAGAATGATATTAAAATGATAAAACCATGTTTTTAAAATAAAGATAATTTGAAATTAGAAGTTATAGGTTACCACGTTTTTTAAAGGTCATCGCAGT
Source organism: Carystus phorcus (assembly GCA_018248895.1). NCBI lineage: Eukaryota > Metazoa > Arthropoda > Insecta > Lepidoptera > Hesperiidae > Carystus > Carystus phorcus. The sequence goes on from DWJN01001798.1 coordinate 16,663, forward strand.
GTAATGGCAATTTTACAAGAAAAGACCTCTTAGTAGATGTATGTAAACTCGCATAAGCATGATATTTAAGGAATACATGTTGAAATTGCTGAAATTGGTTTTACGTAGAATTTACAAACACCCTAAGATTTACCTTATATTTATAGAATGTTGTATACAATACACTGTTACTTATATATGTATATTACACACAGATAA
>DWJN01001799.1:0-16859 GCA_018248895.1 Carystus phorcus
ACAAAAGATAGGAACGAAAGCAAAGGCATATCTCATATTGGTTATTAGGCTTCGAATAACGGTACAGTTGTTTAATACACTTGTTTGTTATTGTCACTAAGTCGGTCGCGTTGTACTCAAAAGTCGAAACATTTTATGTACCCTTAAGTCAGAAACCAATGGAAATTGAAAAGTGGAGCGTGAAAATAAGGTTACGAGTGTCTCTTATCCAAGCAATACAGCACATTCCCGAAATCAAAACCCCAAAAAACTAATCCACTGACCTCAGTTTCATTGTGCAGCGTGGCGTCCGTTTAAATGTCATCGAGTTGTTTTTCTGTTCTTGTCTTGAATTGACGTCAGATGTCTTCAATTTAGCGATGTCACATTTAATTGAATATCTCCAATGGAACAATAGTAAAATCTACGCGACTGAGCTCTTGAATTATTGGAAATTATTACATTAATTAAATGAATAATTATAGCAACCACACCCGAACAAGTCGCGTTATAAACTCGTGATTATCGCTGACAGACTCCACTACAGGCTGTGCCGCCGAATAAACGAGAAAAAAAGACGGTAGAACACAAATTATTACGTGACATTTTATTAATTGTGGATGTATTGCTGGAATTAAAATAATAGACGTATAAAACTATATCTAAATGACGATAAACTCGCAGTAAAATTCACGATATTTATGCCCAATATGATATTTTTTATCGAGAGTGGCATTTAATTTTTGTATTGAAAAGCTTTGTTTGTTTGTTAAAAAGATGACAGGGTACATTTTTATACATGTTGTTATGATCGCAAAATATAACGAATTAAGTTTTAATGCTTCGGACAACGTGTTTATAAATCCAATGCCAAAAGGAAAGAGTAATTAAATAATTTGTGAGAATAAACCGCCGGGCAACGCTTACCTGAATAAGTTAACATTTCATCGCCGCGCACCTATCAAGGGTGCTTTTCGGAGTCCAATTTACTAAAATGGCTATAGACTTTTGTTCTGTGACTTTTTTATAACACCTCCTCTTGGAAGTTTCATTAAATTGTTATGTAAATGATACCTATAATGATACGGCCAAAGAAGAACTGGATGGATTTTGTGAGAGAAGACATGAAAGAGAATGGAGTAAATGTAGAAATGACGGCTAATAGAGAAGAATCGAAGAAGAGGACATATTGCGCCGATCCTAAATAAAAATGGGAAATAGGCAGGAAAATGACGATGTATAAAGTTTTGTTTGTTCCTACAATATTTTAATTTAATAGTAAATTTACTTACTTCAAAAAGTAACTAACGTTAAAGTTATTAACGCTAACAATTTTTATCAATATTGTAAAATCTGATAATAAATTCATAGGTACGTAAGTTAATAGAACATCATATTCAGGTACCAGCTTTTGTTTGTCTAACGCTACACACGGATGATGCGAAAACATTTAAAATTTGCTGTATTTTTAAAATATGAAAGTTTTTATAAGCTCTAAATATTCGAGCTTACAGGCTTTGTTCGTTACAAAGTAAATAAGCGTAGCAGTTTATACAGCTGGTTAACGCGAATCAAACGGTACGAATCGTAATATTAGTTCGGCTGCTTTCTTTTTTATGCAAATAGCCAAAAATTGGGCAGATAAGGCACCTGATGGTGAATTGCTAACATCAATATCATCGACGTGTTACATATCTATAGATAGCCTATTGGTTATTTGGAAGCTTTCATTTCTGAAGTGATTGTGTAAATTGTAAGTGAATGAAGCATCGTATACTTACAAGGTTATTGTCTCAAAATGTTAACTCCCAAGGTTATAACCAAGGTTGTGGAATAACTACGGAGTGGTTGAATGTGTAACTGTACTTATGTACTTCTTAGAGTTCATTAAAGCTTTGAGCCCGATGCTATTGTAATATTATAGTTGTTGAAATACTAAACCTGCCCACGCATCGCTATATCAACCGTTATTGTAGCAACAGACGTATAAACTATGACAAATTTTAAATATGTTTAAAAACGCTTGTTGTCTCGTTGTCGTGGGAACTTTAAAATAAAAAAGTAAAAATATTGCCTATTAAAGTATATTGTACAGTATACTCTGTGAAAAAATTAAGTATATTCCAAGTTTTAGTACCCTAGAGAATTTTCCGAGACAAAGCGAACTTTCTAAACCACATAACAATATGGAGAAGTCAATATTGGAGAAAAAATCATTACTAGCGCAGTGGCGTATATTTACGCCTCCGAGCTCTCGCACACGTAAGCTAAAAATCCTCTCAAATTTATACCCCGTTAGTGAGTCGAGCAAGCTCATTACGGGTGCATTTTAAAGCTTATCTCCCTTACTGGCTGTTACTGAATAGGTTGCGCGGGAGATTGTAATGGCGAACCTATTCGTTTTGCATTTAATTACAAATACAGTAGCTACGAGATAATTTTATGTACTTTTAGGGTATACATAAGATGGGAACACGAAACCTTATTATAATATTCGTCTTTTGTTCACCTAGTTATTCAATTGTTTTCAATTTCATTGAACGGAGTGGCTTGAATTGAATGTTGAAAGTATCTAATGCTTTACGGATCAACTAATGAAAAATATATCATGAATAAACTAAGATTTTGATAAATGAATTGAAATTAAGATTTTGTAAGTTTAAGTATATTATATTTTTAAATGGTATCTGGTTACGTATTAAATAAAAAAAAAACGTTAAAAGACACACCACTATATGTACTTATGACGCACCTATAAATCTAAAAAGGATCGTTTAAAATATAATCATTCATACATATACATAAAAATCATAGTTTGTTTTTTGTTTCTTCGTTCGTTCGTTCATTTGTTTGTTTGTCCTTTATCTGAGATGACCATCTTATTCTGAGATGGTGGGAGATAGATCATTGATGTCATTAGCAACTTTACAGAATTCTCTGAAAAAGTTTTGGTAGCTATAACGATTGGAAACATGGTTGATGAGCTACAGTCGAAAAAGTGTATTTATGCTGATCGATTGTATTAGATCTACTTCAGCACTTAAATAAACAGAATGGAAACGAATGTGTTCTTATAGATATATGTTGTCTTTTTTGCATTTTATTTTTTAATATGCGTATCATTCAAATTTCCATTTCAAATCAAATTAAATAGATGGGAATCGAACCCAGAATCCTTCGAACGCCGATCCGGCATGGTGATCAAATATATAAGTAAAATTTGATAGTGATATTTCGAACAAAAATACATATAAATGTCTGAAATTGAAAGCTTTGGAAATAATTGTCTATGCACGCGTGCCATAAACTTTACCACAATGATAACTACGAGTACGTGGGCGGCCGCAAATTTATATGAACATGCACAGTTTTATTTACACAGACCACATTTTGACGGCCAAATCAACAATGCCACAACACAGTTGTTACGTAACTCTAGGCCTCCCTATTCATGAGGAGAACCTCAATATCTACACCGAGCATTAATACCTTAAAACTGCCGTATTTTTATACGTACATAAGATTATAAATATTGCCACAGGTGCAGAGGTCTATGAAGCATTAAGCCTTATAATCAATTTCTAAAAGCAAAGTAACATAAATAAACAGTATTAAACACTTTATTCGTATTTAATACGTCATAATTATATAGTTACACAGGCAAAGTGAAAGTAAACCGCTTAATGAATAGTCGTGCCCCAACGAACGCTTTCATAGGCCCATTGAGTTAAAAGCTTCTTTCATAAACATCTTTCAAATAGATCTTTATGTCTAAAACATTTTCAAGAAAACTTAGTAACCAATAGCGTATTTATCTGCTGTTGGAGATCAATATTTCCTGCCTTCGGCTCCTTTGACAGTATTGGAAAGTAAGAGCCATCGTGAATCATTTATTTGGTAACTAAGCCGTCTTCGAAACGAACCAAAACGTGTCTCATTAATTAATTGGGTTTGATCATACACGACTCTGTATATAATTGTCAGTATGACTTATCAATTAATGAGAAGTCTTAAATAGATTTCACAATAAAGATATTTATCCCTCGCTGGTAAATCAACAAGTCAAGTACTGATTGTTTGAACAGAAAAGAGAAACTGAATATTAAGAATTAACTGCAAAATATGAAATTCAGCGATCGACGTGAAGATATATTGAGATGTAACTAGCGAACAGATTGCCTAGTGGACACAGGATTCGCCTTTAGAAGAGTGTCTGTGGTTTTATCATTTCTAATAGTTCGTCTAACCGCCGTTCATGTATATCAGTTTGGCTTAACGGTTATCTGGTAGAGAATGCATTAAGCATTAACCTCGCACTTTATACATCACTGTTTTCTTGTAAGTAATAAAGTATAAATATATAAAAGAAAAACTCAGTCTGGGCATTTTTCGCCAATAATAAATTTAATACTAAAGTTAGTGAATTATTTCAGCACTTCCATTCCATGTTCGGTTCCGAATTCTGAATAATGAGTCTCGATAATTCTGTGAAATGGGTACGCTAACACAAAAACAATTTAAACGTTATTCATGTATTTTTATTGAAATTCGTGTAAACAGATTGTGTGTATTATAAACTAAGTAATCGAATAAAGCTTTTATTACAAACAAAGTAATCTAATAAATCGAACATCAGATGTGCTGCTTTTTACAAAATTAAAAATATGAATATCTTAAAGTTGTTACGGTGAAGTTATGTTGTTATGAGAAATTGTTTCTTTATTACAAATTCGTAGAAGCCATCATTTTATAAGGTTTTATTAGCTCGTATTACCGATATTCTGAACCCTATTACGCTTTAGAACATCAGGTGAAGCAGTAAAGGCGTTACTAAAACATAACTCCTTATGATTGAAATCACCAATGTTACAAATTATGTAATTATTACTTGTGTAAAATGTTTTTTTTGTAAAACAACCAAATGTCACACGCATGTCCTCCGAATTTATAATCCGTTACATAATTTCAATTACAATTTCCATCGAATTTCAAGTAAATCAGTAACATTGTGAAAATTCCAAATTCAAAGCGATTCGATACATCCATTCAGTTTTCTTTCGTCGTCCATTTCAATTTTCCACTTTTGTAGGTGCTAACCCTTTGTCTAGAGTAAAAAATTGGTAAGCTTAAGCAAGCACAGAGAGCCGTAGGTCCCCAAAGAGTTCAGCTTCTAACGGAAACAAAATAAGAGTCATAGGATCCATACTGTGGCAGAGGAAAAAGAGCTTACGGCTTTGGGATTTTCAAAAAACACGCGGCAAAGTCAGCTTTAAAACTACGGGTATTAAGCTCAACTCTTTTAATTATACCAAACTCTGAAACATTGAACTGGAAGTTTTACGACCACCCTGTTCAAATCTGTGAGCCACCTACGAGTAATATTCGAAGTCGAAATTCAACATTGTTGCAATAAGTTCAATAAAGTTAAATATGACTTTAATTACTTTCAAAATAATTAACTTTTATTTCTATAACCTTGCTCACGATATTATCGGGTAACGAAGAGTCTAATATCGCAATACCTGTATAGTTTACAACATTGTGCAATAGTAGAAAATTCCGAATTAAATAAGAAATATTTGTATCTCCTACACTGAAATGTTGAAACTATTTTTGAATTAAGTATTTGGCAAAAAGTTAAAAAGTAATTCAAAATGCCTTAAACTCACTTGTCTTTCCTCATCACTAAGCACACACTAAGCACACGTTGCTCCAGTACGAGTTGGTGGAGAATTCAAAATACCTAATATTTATTCCTTATTTTAAAATAAAAGTACTGCATCAATAGAAAGGAGTTAATTGTTATTTTTTGTATGTAAAACTATATAACAGTGGAGATATCAAACGCTAACAAGATTGGGACTATAATAGTGGAAATTGTTAGAAAGCAGGTGCTTGCCACCGACTCCTGTAATGCTCTTAATAATTGCGCAATTACAAGACGCCTTACTGTTTGCATTTAGTAGGTATACTGTAGGTGTTTAGTAGGTATATTTATAGGAGTATGTTAATAAAATGTGATCTTCGCATGTGAACGTGGCAAAAAACAATATCATACAGCAATGTTTATACAATAAAAATGTTTCAAAAACAATACATACCGTATAAACCATGGACAACCTAAACGCAGGTTTAATATTATTTAATTTCCGAGTTGTCTCGAAAACTTGGTAAGCAGTATATTTTTAAAAGTTTGTGAAAGGTTGAAAACTGAAAGGGATTGCAATTGAAAAATTTGTGGAAAAGTTTTCATTTTAGAATGAAAATATTATAAATTTACGAGTACAATTTTCATGTAAGTGGTTCATCTCATAATTAAAACACGATACTACACAAAAAGATGTAAAGTGTTCAACAAACTTTTGTATGTTACTACCTATTAAGGGATCTAAAACTGTGAATATAGCAAGTAATTTTGCCACGCTTGGCTTAAAATTCTTCAATGTTCGAATTTTATGATAAAATTTCATACAGGTTAACTTAAGTAGATTACATTTTTCCCTATAACGTGTAGAAAGAGATATTTAATTTAAAAAATTGTTAAATTAAAAATTATAATCCTTAATTTCAACAACTTTTAAAGAATTGCAATCTGAACTTCATTGTTACTTACCATTCAGGTGGAATTTAATAATTATTAATTTTAAACATTTATACCCCAAATGTTTATAATGTTGCTAATACGGCAAACTATAAAATTCAAATCTTTCGACATTGCATTTGCGTAGGATTTTATGTATCGAAGATATTACTGACTTAAGCGACAATTCTGCAAACAGCTTTTCGTCCATAATATTCGTACGGCATACTTCGAAAATGATCTTGAAAACTTTAACGCGCAATTTCAAATGTACGTGAGAGTCCGATGTGCACTATATTGAGTAATCTCTTCGATTTTATGTATTTAAAATAAAATTAGACCTTCATTTGGTTTTTTACCAAAGCGTGTATAGTTTTAGAAATAAGTAAAATAAATACGGTTTAATGCATATTTTTTTTAGCTAAGTGCCCTGGACTCCGGTTGCTAGCTGCAGGATAAGGATTAGTGGTAAAATTTCTTGGATGGCAGTGTTTCGTCATTGCGACAGCTCACCCTTTTAAGACTTCAACTCGTTTGTTATCGTACATAGAAATTCTTAAGTAACCAGCGTTGAGGTTGAACGTATGTTCAAGTCTTTTACGATCATGCCGTATTTAGATAAATTTAGCCCAGTAAAATTACCGTAAAATGTTATTATTGCCGTTTTGATGATTATTCTTTAAAATACATTTCCTATTTAACCAAATAATAATTTATTGCTTATAGAATTGTTCTATGTGTCCTTAGACTTTAAAGATCGAAACAAGATAACTAATAATAGTATTTTCTGAAACACTCTTGACACATATAATACAGGTAATCAGCTATGTCCATAAATCACAATGAAATGTTTAATTTCCGTAGAATAATAGCTCTGTAGGATAATAAAACCAAGGAGCAAAGATGTAAGAGCTTTTAATAGAAAGAATATCAATTTAAATTCGTTTTAATCAACTTAGCAAGTCAAAAGGGCACTTAGGCTTCTTGCTTGCGGTATATCAGTTCTTTTCTGTTTGCTTTCGCGTTTTATCATGAGTAAATTTTAATTAATCGCTTTGTCGATAAACAATAGAAAAACCAATTTCAATTGAATACGCCGTATTAAATATTTCCTTTCCGAAGTCATACGCATCAAGTTAAATGGGACCACATGATAAACACCAGCTTTAGAACAGAAAAAGAATCATCTAAATAAATTAAAAGAAAAAAAAAACTTAAAAAAAAACAAGCTTTCATTCAAATGCCCTAAAAAGAAAAAAATAAACTTTTTATTTTTTTTTTTTATTATCAACTATAATTAGGTATAACGTTATTACACAATTTATATGATTTAAAATATTTATTTATACTTTATGTTCATAGCCAATATACGAAGGGTGTGGCGTAATGATCATCACAGTGATACGCCATTCGAAGGGTCCTAGGTTTCATTTCCAGCGAGGTAGAAATTTGAATAATGGGGGTGATTGTCATTGTTTTTGTGTCTTGTCAATGGCACCCACGACAAAGGGAATCCTTATGTGGGTCTATGAGTGTGTGTGATGTCGTTATTTATATTTATTTAATAACTGTTGAGATTTTTTTAACACTAGTTTAATAGGAAGTCTAAACTATAAGAAATTTTATAATTTAAAAAATGCAGTTACAAAAATGTTTTGTTTAGTTTTATAGATGAGACGTCTTAATTATGTTGTTTATTTGTATGTCTCTTCTTTTATGTTGAATGTTATGTCATATTATATGTTATCAGCAATAGTTTGTAAGAATTGCTGTACTTACTAACAAAATATGGACACAGTCCGAAATAAAGAATTGTTATTATTAAGTATTATATTGTAAGTGTTGCAAAAATAATAAGCTACATTTGATAAATCGACAACAATTTCACTTGTAGTGTAAGAAGAGTTTGTAAAATAATAATTACTTGTGCATTCCAGTTTCTGCGGTACCTCAGACGTTGGCTATTTAATACGAGAGTTTGTGGTTTAAAATTTAATTTGCGAGCCCGTCTGGTAGCTTTGTAATGGTTTTAGCGGTGAGATGTGGGCTTCTCGTGCTGAACTTGTATCTTAGTATGTAATGTACTTTTGAGCATGTTTTATTACAGTTAGTTTTTATCATTTCGAGAAGCGTATATCGGTTTCTGGCACGGAGCCGAAATTGCGAAAAGCAATAAATTTCGTCGAGCTTTATTTGCTCTAGCAAGTTAAACTTTTTATCTGAGTAATTTAATTACTTACAACATGTTTTATTGCAATAGCAATCTTTTAAAATTAAACGAAAGAAAGTTCGACTGTTTCTTTGGGTTTTGATTTACATTTCATTTGTATTTTCTTCATTACTTAGTGTATTTCGCGCCTTTTTTCTAAATGGCATGTTGGTATCTTTCATATTTGTACTTAAGAATTAGAGTTTGTAAGAGGCTTTGAACTGTATAATTTAACTTGACTGTAGATAATGCTAATAAAGGACATTTAAATTTCAGTAAAACTAAGTTCGTACTACCTATCTAATCCTTTTTTAATGAAATTTCTTTGAGCACCTAACTAAAATACGCGCTATCTATATAATAATTTCTACGCGTGCATTCGTTTTAAAGTTAAAATAAAACATTCAGTACATATTTAAAATTGTATTTAACGTTAATAAAATATTACAAATTGAATTGTACGAAAATACGTAACGTAGAATGCTGTACGTATCGTTTGCATCCCATATGAACGGAATAACTAAAATTGGCGACCCATAAATTGATTATCATCAAATTTATGTTGTGTGCCTAACTCATTTATCTTTGTTTAGGTTGACATCCGAGCTATTAACATTAGTAATAGTTTGCGGACAAATACGATTAATCATTCCCCGTTGTTCCTGAAAATATTGAATTTTGTGTGATTTGCGGATTGAAATCGAAATTAAAGTTTCGCCATATTGTTTGATAGAAGCTCCAAGACTGGGTTCCCACTCGAGGGTTATGGGGTCGTTCTTTTGGTGTGTTTAAAATTATTTGGTAGGTATAATTACGAAATATAAGTAATTTACTTAACAATCGTTTATATTGAAGTAATTTCCATAGATATCTACTTAATATTATATGACTGGGTTCGATAAAGGAGAATTCTGAAGAAAATGTGCGTATACCTATGTACGTTTCTTTTAACACTTCTTGTACTATTCTCAGAGGTAGTAAAAACCCCGATGTAGCATTTCGGCAATATATACTTTTTCAAGGAAAACTTAGTGACCCTAAAGAAATTTAAAATAATTCTTATTTTCACCGTCTCACTATTGAAAATATATTCACTTTTGAAAAGATAGTACCTACTACTCTTTTACCGTCTGCGTATAATATATCTATCAAAGAGAATATCGATAAAATTTAAGCGCAATGAGACGGATGCAATAACAATAGCGTCACAATAGAGGCGAGTGGAAGGTATTGAGAGAATAATATTATCGCGGCTCGTGAGCCATACCGGGCTATGTTGTTGCAACTCCACCGCTATGAAGCCGAATAACAGAACTATTCTCAGTTCACTACACCGTTAAACTGTAGACTGCAGCTTTAATCAAATGTAATGTAGACACATTTTCGTGTTAATAACATGCCAAGTAGGTACGTTAGATCCACTATTTAGCTCTGTCTATCTTTATGCCTACAACCTACTTAAATAAGTAATTAAGCACTTTAAGCAGAATGCAAACGAAGTTTTGTAACCACCGAGTAGGTAATATTTATGCCGAAAAAATTGTTTTTGTGTGAAGGTGAAAGTGGTGAAGGTTGGAGGTAAAGAGGAAGAGGTCATGACCCTTGGAATGTGATGGTTCCACCAGATCAGCAAATCTCTATCCATCCGGGTCCTTGATGCCCTATAAATCGCAACAAATCGCAGGGCCTGAAGATTGAACATCCGAGATAAAGTGATCCGTGGAAGGGGTCACGACCCCCAGCAATGAGAACAACGACGCATGGAGGAGGAGAATTACGAAAGTAAGTAATTTTTAAATTTTATTATTATTTTTTGTTATAGTAGGTAGTCAGCTGTAGTAATATATTGTGAAAATTTCAAGACTGACGGTACCTACTGCTATTGTCAAAGTAATAAAATAAGCCGAAAACTAAAATGATGTCATGTATTGTGGTCTATTTATTTTGGCGGGACTCTGAAGTAATGATTAGTTATAGTATCCCGTGGGTACGATTTGAGTAGGTACAAGACTTTATAACGCCTCCAGCTCTGCGAGGAGGAAAACCAACAGACAGCAGTACAGAAGAAAGGATACTGAAACCTAGATTAGCTACATTCTAAACAAACGAATATAATTTGTATCAACTATATAATTTTATACGGAGCCTTCAATTTTTTATCATTAATTTCAAACGTAAATTTTAATTCAATAAATAAAATTTATTCAATAGCTTTTTGCCAAAACGAAAATTCTGTCATTGCTTTTCTGCTCCCGTTCGATGGCTCTTTAAGTCGCATTACAATAATAATTAACTTATCATAAAACTAATTATTATTGCAACCTGTACTGAACTCATTGTATGAAAATTGTAGTATATAATTATATATAATATAATTATATTATATAATTATATATAATATAATTATATATAATATAATTATATTGGTGAAGATTGCGTTAGTGTCGGGAACTGTAAGCGTCCCTTCCCCGTTACATTCCCAAATGTATAATAGTAGTACCTAGTGTAGTATGAGTGTGTAATAGGTTAACCCGCCTCTTTAACCAGGATTAATAATGCTGCGAACATACGTGTTGACGTACTCTGTGAGGTAACTTACAGTTCAGTGTAATAATCTGTATTTCTTTTAATCACTGTGTCTGTCAGTGTCACTGTCAATCAAATCATGTCAATTCCGACAACGTTATAGGTAAATGTTAATTTGATTGATGTCATTTTGTTGTATTGTGTCTATTGTGGTTGGTTTGTGAATACACGGCATAATTGCAATTTACGATAAATGATTTAATTTCTTACTATTTAATTTTGTTAATCTCAGCAAAATGTGTGACAGTGACGATCCAGGTGACCAGAGCCGCTCTGGAATGGACTTGACCGGGTTTCTGTTTGGTAATATTGACGAGAGTGGACAACTTGAAGACGATGGTTTACTTGATGGGGAGTCCAAACGGCTTTTGTCGTCGTTAAATCGCTTGGGTCTTGGTAATATGATATCAGAAGTTCTGGACGAGGCAGATTTAGTTAAAGAAGAAGAAGAGAAAGGTTAGATTCTACGTTTTGAAGTGTTTCAAACTTTGTGAAATTATGCCTAGAAAGTTACATTATTGTAAATACAATGGTTTTGTCTGTGTATTTTATATAGTTCCCAAAGTAACATGTATATCATTATTGGTAGTCAATAATTTAATGTCCTATAAATTCAGTTCATAAAAAGTAAAATTAAGTATTTCCATTTGAATTACAGATTACACTCAAAAAAGTCCTTCTGCTGTTGATTTTTTTGATATTGATGATATAGCTGAAGAAGATAAGGTAAAATGCAACTTTCATAAACTTTGTATCATGTCATAACAACACAGCACTTTTCTTAGCACTGTCGTTAAACTTGTAGACATGTAGAGGCTCAACTAGATTTATATAGTTTTTTTTTTAATGGGATTCCGTTTTACATTTCAATCATTAACCTCAAATATGTAATGCACCAATCGGCCTGTGTCTGGCCATGATCCTGACCACTCGGATAAGAGATTGGACTAATTCGCAGAATACTGTAGTACTTATACAATAAGTAATTGATTATGAACATAATTGTTCAAAAATGCTTTTGGATGGGTGTACTCATACAACTCTAGAGAACTTAGAACTCAGTTGATTAAATTGTTTGCATTTCAGTTGAAATCATAGAATTACAGAACTTTATATGTAACATAATTCACTCAAACAGTTCTCTTTTTTACAATTCTATCTTATGTTGGTTTCTGTATTGTATAATTACTTTCCTCAATGTTATTTTTTGTGCTAATAATATGATTTGTTTACGAAGAACAGAATAAGAATTTAAAATTGGTACATCTTCAATAAAGTTGACCAAAATGGTATCATTGATTATATTTGTGAGAAGGACCTTTTTGGTTATTTTTCTTAATTTTTAGTTTCAAAAGTACATATTTTGTTTCTTTAACAACTTATCTTGCTTTTAACTCTATTGCTATTTGTGACACTAACTCTACAATCATTACTTAAAAATGAATTCCAAAGATAATTACTTCTAATAACTGCTGATAGTAATTTGATCATATTCATCCATTGCCTAGAAAATCACATTTGTTCATAAGGTAACACTGCTTACTAAAACCTAGTTGCACAATATTAATGGCAACTTGTGTTAATATTAGGAGGTAGAGAATAGTGATAACCCATGCACAGAGCCAAAGGATGAACAGATTGCAAGTACAGTTGAGATAGAGACTGTGGACATTAAAGGTGATATTGTAGAGCCTCAAGGCGCTTGTCCACAGAGTGAAGTCGAGGTTAAAAATGAAAAAGAAGGGATTGATGTATTCGGAGAGAATATTTTACAAGGTAACAACGATGAAGGGTATGAAGGAGATATGGAAGGAGACGGAGGACTCATGCCTCCTCCCTCGTCAGTTCCGTAAGTGTTCTTTAGTAACTTAAGTGAAAAATGCCTTATTTACATACCAATTAGGTGTTTAGTGATGGCTATTAATTATTTTGGTAAAGTATTGAATAATAATGACTCATATTATAACAATAGTATTAGTAAAACTTGTTACTTTCAAATTGTTTTTGATTGAGTTATAAATATAATTTTATTAAACAGGAAAGCAAAATCTGATAAGTCAAAGAAGTTGGAGACGCCATTGGCCGCAATGCTACCTTCAAAGTATGCCAATGTTGATGTTACAGAACTCTTCCCAGACTTCAGGCCAGACAAGGTTAGAGTAAAAATAATGTTAAGGAAAATGTATTATTGTATAAAAACCATTATTAGGTACATATGTTTTATCACTGAATTTTGTTATGTTTTTTCATATGATATGACAAACAAGCAGACAAACACTCTTATGGTAAGTGATCACTGTCAACTAGGGTTTAATATCAAATGCATTACCAATTGCATGGACAATGGAAATCTAACAAACCAATTTAGGTCAATACACAATGTATTAAATGTTTGTTATATTGTTTAATTTGAACATGCATTTTATTATTAAATAAACCTCCTCAATGTTGAGGAAAGACCCATGCTCATTAGTGGGCCATTAATGGGTTGAAGGCATTAAATATTACTCTACAGACTTGTAAAAAGCCTTATTTTAAACTGATATTAAATTGATTTAACTGATTACACAAATATGTACTGATAATAAAAACTATTACAGATTTACCATCAGGTTAATATAGGCTTGACTATAGTCAATTATTCAGTTATTTTTTTAATTAATAGGTTAGGAAATATTAATAAAATAATAAATAAATACTTCTAGGTTCTTCTATTTTCGAGACTGTTTGGTCCTGGCAAGCTATCAAGTTTGCCACAAATATGGCGTGGCGTGAAAAAGCGGAGAAGACGCAAGCGAAGCGGGAGTACCGGCAGTGATACTCCATCCCAGCCGCTTGAAATTCCTGAACCACAATATGCTAGTGATGATGAGGAGAAATTTCTCAAGTGGGTATTTGTTTTGACAGAGACATAACTAAAATTAGAATGTTACTTATTAACTGAAATGAGTTGAAACCAAGTATCTGTTATGAAATACTATTGATTGCTGACTGACTGATGAGAAAGCCAATGCACGAAATATTCAAGGTATCTCAATATAAGGCGAAGGAGGACTAAGAAAGAATTTTTAAAAATAAATATAAAATTTTCATGCATTTTCTTAACATTCTGGTACAATAGTTATTATTTTAATATACCGCTGATGTTCTAGGCCAATGGAAGAAAATCAACAATCATCAGGAGACAACAATCCTTATTCATTGTCAGGAGACAAGTCACAGAGACCGACGCCAGCCCATTGGCGCTTCGGTCCGGCCCAGGCTTGGTATGACATGCTGAATGTGCCTGAAAGTGGCGAGGGGTTCGACTATGGCTTCAAACTTAAGGTATATATTATGAGATATTTACAATTTACTTATCAAATATGTCGGTTGACATAAACTCTGCGATTGACATAAACTCTACGGTTGACAAAAACTCTACGGTTGACATAAACTGTGTGATTGACTTAAACTCTAAAGTTGAGTTAAATTCTATGGTTGATATAAACTCTGCGGTTGACATAAACTTTGCGGTTGACTCAAACTCTATGGTTAACACAAGGCCTATACGCGATGTTAATGCTTCAAGTAGGTAATATTCATCATTTATTTATAGGCGCCATCACCTGACCGTGATGAAAAACAAAAGGAAATTCAAAAGGAACAAGAGAATGAAGAATCTCGTGAAAGGAAAGAAAATGATAGTCCGGACAGTGGTTTCCCAGATGATGCTTTTCTCATGGTGTCACAACTGCAGTGGGAAGATGACGTTATATGGGATGGCAGTGAGATGAAACATAAAGTAAGTATTTTCTAACAGATAGTAGCGTGCTACTATTCAAATGTTCGGAACAATTTATATTTGGCCAATTACGATTTGTACGGCCTTTTAAAATAAGTCTGTATGCTTTTTAAATTCCACAGATTAAAACAATGCGGTATTAGCTACCGCCCCGGAAATGTCTATATATCTCTAAGATACCTCTAAGAATATGTGTTCAAAGTTTCACGATAATCGGTTGAGTAGTTTTGATGTGAAAGCGTAACAAATAAATTTACATTCACATTTATAATACATAATATAACTAGCAGACTCGGCCACGCGTTGCTGTGGATAAGGTTTACATACTCAATTTAGCTGACTAATTATCTTATACCGCCATCTGTTAGAATCTTATGGAACTTATCCTTTGTAAAATATTAAGCAAATAATCTATACTAATAATATAAAGCTGAAGAGTTTGATAGTTTGAACGCACTAATTTTTAGAACTATAATAATGAGGCTGCTCGCTCTGTGTAGACGCGTCTATTAGGTTGATGAACAATGAATAAACAGTGCATCACAGCAGCTGTGTGTGTGATTCTCGGTCTTACCAATAACGTATATTATCGGTATCGTAGGTGTTGGCCCGTCTGAACAGCAAGAGCAACGCGGCGGGCTGGGTGCCGACGTCAGTGAGCCGGACAGCGCAGCAGTTCTCCCACCCGCGACCGCAGCCGGCCGCGCCCTTGCAAGCGAAACCAGCCACGTACGTTGCCAATGCTTTTTTGTCTACGTCTTTTTTTATTCTTAAAGATTTTCAAGGTCATTTTGTAAGGTCATAACTTTGTTACACATGTTATTCCTCACGCAATCCACCCACCTTTTCTTCGGCCTTCCTCTACCCTTATATCCGTCCACTTTCAAATCTAGTATTCTCTTCCTAATATGACTCATCCCTCCGCATTACATGCCCGTACCGCGCCAATTGGCTTCCTCTCATCTTTTCGACCACTGGTGCTACTTTCAGCTTTATATTATAGGTATGGATATGAAGTGCTAATGGCGGCTTTATAGGATGAATATTGGTTGATAAAATTGCAGGTCGTCAACAACACCGAACCAGGCGGGCGGTCAGTCAGCCGATGGCGAGGACAACACTTGGTACAGCATCTTCCCGGTGGAGAATGAGGAGCTGGTGTACGGCGCGTGGGAAGATGACGTAATATGGGACGCTGAGAATATGCCGAAGATCCCCAAGCCGAAGATACTCACCTTGGATCCGAATGATGAGAACATCATTCTAGGCATTCCCGACGATGTCGATCCATCGAAAATTACGCGAGGTATTTGTTTCGTTTAACCGAACTAGATTTATTTTACATGTTATAAGTGTATGTTTGACCACAATTTTGACAATATTAAAAATAAAGTCATTGGTATTCATATCTCCACATGTTGTGAATTGGGTATTTGACAAGTCTTTAATACCGGTTCTCTTGCTTAGTTATACCTATTGCTTAGCAACTAAGTCATTGCCGATTTCAAATAAGAAGGAAAATTCAGAATTTTTGCTAATAAATATAACTTTATTCAATTAGATATGACCCGTTCTTGTGGATGACCTTTTTCCATAGTTCTGGCAGTGTGAAAGTTCCCCGTTCATAAAATGTCTGGTCTTTGCTATCTTATACTAATATATAAAGCTGAAGAGTTTGTTTGTTTGTTTGATTGTTTGAACGGGCTAATCTCAGAAACTAC
>DWJN01001800.1:0-16854 GCA_018248895.1 Carystus phorcus
ATTTTTTCAATTCGAACTAGTAGTTCTTGAGATTAGTGCGTTCAAACAAACAAACTCTTCAGCTTTATAATATTAGTTTAGATATTATTTCCTACTTGTTGGCTTACTGATTGAAAATTACAATATCCCCCAGTTATATGCTTTAAGTTATAGACGGTAAGATCCGATACGAAAATATAAACTATCTATGTATGGGTGTGAGCTTTCGATTTTGACGGAAATTTTTATCGCATTTAATTTAATTTTCAAATCACATTACCTGTCTTTGTGCCCAATTTTTTAAGAACTTTGATCATTATTAGGTCCCCAAGAAAGGAAGCTGCTCATCGGAATAGATAACCATGATTAATAGAATGAAATCCTCGTTGTTCTCATATAAGTGCAACGCAACTTAATATTATGACTTTTATACGAGTATATAACCGGAACACGAGTAGACAGACAGTCATAGTAAGTGTTTACTACCGCCCATGTTCGTCTGCCACATCAAAGTTATTCATTATCCCACGCGTTGCCGGCCAAAAACAATGAGTGAACCATCTACAAACTAATGCTTCGGTTATTATTTTTGAACTTCTGTATTATTTTATTATTATAATGTCATACTTGTATCTCAATAATTTGATAAATACGAGTTAGGATGAATCAAACCCGAACGGCGAAACTCGGTTTTACTTCCTCTTCCCCTTGGCCGGCAACGCGTTGGTGACTTATATGGTACCGATCCTGATTTTAGTTTAGAATACCGTATATGTTACTTTTTTATCACGAATGTGCGGTTCTCTTGAAATAATTTCCTTCCTAAAATTCGTTTTCTCAGTAAGGAAATCCTCAACGGAAAATGACACGTGTATCAAACTCATTATTTAAATTAATTTTTGTACACTGAAAGGTGCATTAATGATTTTATTTTTTAATACTGTCTGTGTTTGCCTGCGTACTCTGCTTACACAACATTGTTCACGACTCCTTTGCGGACGAGAAACCCGACACCGCGTTGGCCATCTCATCTTATATAGATTATATATTGCCACTCGTTTATAAACGAGGAATCCTTGATAAAATATGATGCACTCTCCAAATAAACTCTATCAGTGACACACAGAGTGCATTATTTAATAGCAAACATTTAATAAGTAGCTTCATTGTCAAACCAATCGTCCAGCACAAGAATATACCTAATTATGAATCAATTTAAAAATGGGAAAAATTCCTTAAATGTAATTTAATTAAATCTTGTGAATTAATGAATTGAAACACAATTTATAATAAATTTGCTTTTACATATAAATAATGTTATTCTATTGCAGTGTACTTACTTAATGATCGACATCTTACATCCACAACTAGGTACGTGTTAAAATTAAATTTATCTTATCCGACATCAAAATCAATATGTAATTGGTATAATAAATTTAAAGACATTTTGTCCCAACAGTTGATATAATGTTTGTCCACGTATTACTTGATATTGAGAAGAGCATTAAATTATGTATAACCGAAAGTACTCATTGAACAAAAAGCCCACCATTTCCTAGACGAAAAACTATAACACTAGAACTTTTTTGCGTAAATCTATTCATGAGAAATTATTACATTTTTATGTATATTATGTATAGAGCCCGTAAACCAGCAGAGGGCCTGATGAAAAGTAGTGACCGCCCTTGGATTTCATCATTACCAAAAGCACCACCAATACGTTAAAGACCAAAACATTGCAGGGTCAGGCTGTTACCAGCACTTCGACACTACAATCTATACAAGTAAAATATTTCACAAATGATTTTCAAAATCAGAGTGACTAGTCGAGCGGTTGACAAATTTACTATCATAGATACTGTATAAATTAAATTTGATGGTATATAGACCATGCGGCTCCTAACAGAAGGAAGTAGGAACATGACGTCATAACATCAAACATTATTCAGCAAGATTGATTGATTTAGACTTAAACATCAACCCCTTAATAGTTTCAAGCGTTTCTACAACTAATGTGACAAAAATATTAGATGATACTCCAATTATCTCTTCTGTCGAGTATCTTGCATCTTATTTTGTAGTTAAAAATACTCATGAATCATATCTTGTAGGTAACAATTCGTCTAGATTCATAAAATATTTGTACATAGACGTGGGCAGGAAGTGGTTTTTCGTAGACAATAAAAACTAGTCGTATCTATTCAATGGCGTTGTACTAAAACCTACGTGACCAGAAAATATAGTCGACTACCAACTAGTCAAAATATTGAAGTTGCGACGTTATTATATCATTTTCACGTTCCGAATGAATGAATTGATGTCAAAATATCAAAGCATACTTAATGCACTTCGTTCACTTCGTTCACAAGAGACCTAGGTACATCTGAACTAATTGTCTTAGGTAGATACATATTATCATGTTTGCGGTATTATAAATTAAAACATATTTATTTATTGCAAAATCTGGAAAAAGGTATATTTTATATACCGTCCTCTTATCTTTTAAGTGTTACATCCTTACATCAATAACAAGAATAAATTGATAGTAAATATTGAAATCGAAAATCAAATATAAAAGTTTTATAAACTACGTGTTCCATAGTAAGTTCGAATCCTTTCGCTTTGTCCAACTCATCGTTTTTGGACCGAAGGTGTGTCAAAAGATTAATACAAAATTGTATCGTAGAGTAGTACACACGGCAATAAATTTCGCGAGACTAGTTTTTGTATCTAGGATAAGTCTAGACTGGATTCGTTGGCTTTCACCTATCACGGAATTTTACACGAGCGCTGTATAAAAACTAGCTCATAAACATTACGTTTTTTACGCCATCGATGCACGGCAATAAAAACGAGTCATTATCTTTATACCGTACTCGGCCAGTCGGCAGTCGACTGCACTCTGCACCAGTGTACTCAAATTAATGACATAACACATATTACAAATATAAACAGAAGTATATTAATAGCCCAATAATAATAAAAATTTTTCATAACATTGTAACAGCGCCGTTGTAAATTGATACACGTTTTTGCTCGATAATGTTGTTTTGATTGTAATCAAAACATTACCAAGTTAATTTATTATTAAGCGGCAGTACCGTTGAAACAAAGAATGCAACTTTAATTACAGTGTTCAAGTATAAGGATATTTTAAATCGTTCTTTATCGATACTTCTTAAAAATATCAATGATAATACGAATAATCGTTTTAATGATTGGCCAGATTATTTTCGTATTAACATTTAATTCATTAAATTTTTGATGGTTTTAAACTTAATTATTCGTGGATTGTGCACATTTCACAATGATATATGTATTTGAATAATTTATTTTCTAATACGCCAACATAAGCAACAAAGATATGGAAATCAAAGTAAAGTAAAAGTAACCCCAAATCTCATTTAACTTTATCTGTATTCATCTATATGATGTAAAGAAATGTCAACAAATTATAAGAAAACAATTGCTTATAAATACCTCGTATTCGCCACCCTTGGGAGGACACCATTCTTATAACTAGTAAATTACGCAACCAGTTATTTTAATAGTTGACTATTATCGCACATTAATGTTACGAAATTGCTCCGATTTACACATTTCGCCTTCCCAACAAAACACTTCCTCCACTTAGCGTAATATCCTAAAGAATTTCTCAGCTCATACCCGTGTGAACAATGTTACCTATTTTTAATAGTGGAATTAACGATTTTTATTCTTCGGAATCACAGTATTTAAATCGACACAAAATATTTTTTTTATTGGTTTATACGTCTTATATATGAAATACTTTGATTCATTTACTTTCTTCAAAAATCGGTCCAAAAATCTAGAATTCTGTTACAGTATGGTGACTTGCAATTTCTAGCACTATAAAAGGAATAAATAACCTTTTACTACCGAGTAAGCAAAATAACATATTTTAAATAATAGTACGTATCTTTTTTAAACCGCTGATTATTATTTATGTTTCTGGTAATAACTGATACCTTAAATGTATCTCAATTGTATTGAAGCTATAAAACAATATCCAGAATTGATCTGCATTAATTTTTCTGCAATAGCTTAACTATTTTTACATGTTTTTTCTAGACTTTAATTGTAAAAAATGGCTAGTGGCACACGTTAGATTAATAATGAACCACGTTTACATTGTCAGTTTTTTAATGAAAGCAGCAAATTATAGTCCACCTGTCTATAGCACGGTAGCGATCAATGCGTGGGGCATCCATTAAGTACTTTCGAATGTATCTGCGCTTAAAACAGCCTATAATATTAATAAAATCGAATGTTTTAAAGAATCCCACTTATTTCTACAATTCAAAACGTAATATGAAGTGTTTCTTACATATCAGTTCAATGTTATTTCTGACGCATTAGCAAATACTACTTCTGGGTGAATATCTATTTTTATCTGTTATACAAAATCGACGTCTTATATATATCATTTACTTATAATGTTTTGAAACGTTTATGAAGCAAAAATACTTGTTCTTAAGTCTCATACAGATTTAGAATATTATTTTACATACCACCTAATGAGCAAATTGCATAAGTAAGTAAAAAGTAGTAGTAAAGTAGTAGTAGTTAAGTAAGTAAAAAGTATACAAAAATCTACTCGAACATACTAAGAGTAAATAAAAAGGGTAAAGAACGAAAATCTTACTCATTAACTAGTCCCGTTGACGCGTATCTGTCCGGTCTGCTTCTGCGGTAAACTTGGACGATTTCAGTTGGAGGCCGGTATGGTCTCTTGGCAGGAGTCCGCAGCACCGCCTCCAGCGCCACCCGCTCAGCTATCGACACGACCGCAGCGCCCCCTGGCGTCGTCTCCACGAACACCGGCCCGTAACGCCTGAACATGTCTGCGTGCAAATCTCTCATTGTGACGGCGAGGGTGCGATTACATAAAATTTCGACTGGTTGCAATTTTTAATAGTAATTTATTTGAAATTTGCCTAATTACCAACTAGAATAAATAAAGGTTTGGCGAATTTTTACGCACTTCTAATTTTTCTAAGTTGTATGTATCAGTTTGGCCTAATGGTTAGCAGGTAGAGAATGCATTAAGCATTAAGCTCGCCATTTGTACCGTAATATTTATTGTGGTCAATAAAGTTTAAACAAATAAATATGTACATTAATCATCACTAGTATTAATTTAATAATAGCGTGATTTCAAACCTAAATGCTTAAAAATTCACTTCAAGTTCTCAAACAAATGTGAAGTTTGTTTATCCTCAATTGGCTAGCGTGAGAGAGTGCACCTTTGCCCCTCATAATGTTAGAGTTCCAACTTCTGGAATCTAAATATTGGTGTGACTTCCCCTATAGGATTACGGGGAAGACATAAAGTTGACCCAATACAGGACATCGCTACTTGTATAGTTGTGACTATGACAATATATTTAGAAAATACACATAATTATACAATATTTTGCAAATTTACGTGTTGTTTAAATTGTTGTGTAAAATGCTACTGTCACTTTCGTAAGTAAACATTCTTGAAAACATCTCGATGCAATCGGAACTAGTTAACTAGTCCAAGGCCACATTCAGTGACGTAACATCTCAACCCATGTAGACAAAATTGATTTTGCAGCGTTCATAGTCCGTGAAGTCACAATAAATTGTAAGCGACAGACCAAGTTGGGAAACTTTATGCACAGTCCGTTAGCGAAATAGCGACTGATCATAACAAAATTTCTAGTATCTGCGTGCTTCTAAAATAATTTTAAAATTATTCATCCCGATTTGGCAACGTTCAAGCTATGCCAGAGACATTCACCTCACTTCACACACCACTCGTCAATACATTGAAGTATATCAAATTAAACTATTCTAAATCTTACTACTTTCTCACCTCACCTTCGTAAGCTTCATGTAGCTTGTTCATTCGGTATCGACTCCAAAAGAGCCACCTGGTGCCGAGAAATGGAAGCGCCGGTGGGCCGGGAAGCCTGGTAGGCCGTTTGTGTTCCGCTGATCTCGCTAGAAGTGCTGTCGCCGCCATCACCAGCGCAACGAGGGCCAGGATCAGCGTGGGAACGCCCGACCAGTCCACTAAAGGTGGCGGCGTACTCTGATAAAGATAATTATATTGGTTATAATATGGTCCTGGTCGAAGAACGCTAAAATTTCGAGCAAAACATTGCAGTGCACGTAAGTGAAATGATCGGTTTGATAAAGGTAATTTTTCAAGATGTTCTTATGAAACTTCGTCCATTGTTGGCCAATCTACTCTGCTCAAACCAATCCTGCTAAATAACAGACGAGAAAGTAACTTGACACTGAATTCTATACCGATAATTCTGTGTACAGTAGCACGGTTTTTCATCGGACTGGCTAACCACAAACCTCTATCTAAAATTGTTTTCTACGTGTTTCGCTCTCTGTATAGATGAGCCACTTATAATAATTCCCTAGAAAGTGGATTATAATACAGACTGGCACGATCCACAAGCTCTTAACGCTTTCACTCTTTATCAAATCTTCTAAAGGACTTAGCCCATACTTATATCACATTTTTTATTTTCTGACTCCAAATATCTTTATCATAGCTTGTACAATAAATACTTCTTGAGACATAATGTATTAAGAATCTTGACCAAGATGTAGGGTTTGACAGTATTTTGTTTTTATATCTGTAATAGTTATATAGCTTTTAAAACAAACAGGTACCTAAGAGGTATATAATAAATAGGAATCTTTTTTAGCAAATAAAAGTTACACGTTCTTTGTTCTATCAAATTTCAGTGTTCTAGAAAGGTGTTTTAAGAATAAACCTAGCGACTACATCTTATCCAATTTCTTTAGCAGTATTAAAGCTGTGGGGAGTTTGAGTTTCAAGGTAAGTTTTAAGATAAGCTAAGGTAAGGTACATACGTAGAGGTTTTGGCTCACGACACGAGTATAGGCCACAAATAGGCAAACGTGTCATCGATTTCACCAAAAAAAAGGTTTCACGAACAGAAAAGATTTTTTTTTCTTTTTTAGCCTATTTATGTACAGCCAGTGGATTTAGCAGACGATATTCAGCAGCTTATACTTTTGACATTCGATGTACCGAGTATAATTCCCAAAGACAAGAGAAATATTTAAAAACAATGTATACCGTATCGAATTTTAAATCTGAATCATTCGCGAAAAGAAACACACAAAAATTCATCAAAATCAATTTGATCAAGTTCAATGACACGAGTACATACCGAAGAATTATTATCAAAGATATCTACACTGTATTTAAATAATTACGAAACCCAAAAAAAAAACAACAAATTCCTTACGGTACCAGTGATCATGTTTGATTTGGTATCAAATAACGATCGGAATGTTCAAAACGGTACACATCGATGTCGGTGGTTGCAATGTTTGGCAACACGGCCGTTGACCCCGGATCGCTGTTGACGCGGCGCTCTTGACATTGGCGTTGCGTCACTGTCATGTTACGTAACTCGCGCCGCTACACGCACATGCATTGCAGATGGTAGGGCTAGGGTTGCCATTTTATCTGAATATACTATTATTTAAAGATTATATATTTTTCTATTTAATTAGCAATTAAAAACAAAGCTGTAAAACTATAGTATTTTAATAGGATTATGATCCTATGGACTAAATTATACTTTACTCACTTTAAAACTTTTTTTTTCATATAAGTATATTTTTTGTTACTTTTAGTGTTGCGAAATATTAACATTAATCTATTGTGCTGAAATGTAATACTTTCGCGTACTACATATGTATAATATATTTCCTCAACAGTATATAGTATGGAGTCCCAAAATATATTTCTACAATACAAGTCAGCCTTTTCTACCACTTATTTTAAGGGATAATAAAGCATAAATAAGTAAAATGTATTAAAGTGCAGTTGGTAACCCTAGGTAAGGCTATCGCAATCATCTACCGGAACTTCTTCGTTCCGTTTCTTCATAGTTTCTTCGATGATAAATGAAATATTTTTTATTTGAAAATACTGAAATTTGAGTAGACGTATGTGTACAGAATATAGCCTCTGTCACAGTGAATAAGAAAAATAATTCAATAAGTCAATCGAAAGTAGAAGCAATTGTTATTGAGATTCTCGCGACTCCAGCTCCGACTTTAGTTTTAGTGGTGTTAAGTTTTTATTATTTGCAAATTTTCTGCTGTTTAGTTACCGAAAACTAAACACGTAACGAGGTGATCACGGGAACTAAGCCACCTGCAATGTTATTATTCAAAACACTATAATATCAACGTGTTATCGGCCACACACTGTACTCGCTTCCCAATTAGCTTTACTACACAATCTGGGAATAAAAAAACACGGTCCGGTCATAAAATTACATACGGTTAACTATTCTACTATAACATTTTTAGGATATTAAGTTAACTATACAATGAAAATATTATTTCTCTTCCTTAAATAAACGTGCTCATTATTAGTAACTATTTTATATTAATTTTAACGCAAAAACTATATTTTTTTGGTGTGAAAAGATTTTATTGGACGCAGAAGCTTTGCTATATTAAAAATGGCCATTTGTTCATATAATTACTTATATTAAACATATATCCCGATTCGCTAACGTTTTTACTGGATTCGTCCGGTTAGTTCAACTTATAATAGTGATAATATTGCGTAATAGATATCTCTATTTGAGTTGGAAGTATTCGATTTCGGTGAAAGCAGACAACCCTGTTCCCACAGCAGCCGCAACAGTCAAACGGCAGGCGACAGTCAGTGCCGTTTTTATTACTATTACGGTACAGGATCCACGCTGCTCAGGTGGAAGATATTCAGGATCATTCGGAATTTAACGGGATTACTTTGTAACCGTTGCAATGTATTCGCAAAGATTGTGACACGCACATTCCGTAAATATCTGATCACGTAGCGCCTTTAGCGCCGCGACGATATATATATTTTTTTAATTTATTACTGACCAGTGGACGTCGTCCTGCAATATTACATTATTATAAGTAGACTACTACTACTTACTACTTTCGCTTTTGGTAACTTGTTGCTCCGCTCCTTTTGGTCGTAACGGGGATATAGCCTTCCTCAATAAATGGACTATTCAAAAGAAAAATAATTTTTCAAATCGGTCCAATAGTTCCTTAGATTATAGATGAAACAAAATATCTTTTAAACTTTTACATAGCTTTCCTTCGAAAGGTTTATATTTTTCATACCTTCTACTTTGCTTTCGTTCCGGTTTGTTTAATGAATTTCTTTAAATAATACCAAACGTAAAAAATAATCTTTAACCATATTTTTAACACGTTTAATACAAGATCAAATCTTTTAAGCCAAAATATTGGTCGATCTTCTTTAGTACTCCTAATCAGTTTTTATAAAACTTTTCTAAGAATATGTTGTTGCTCACTAAACCTTTCTACTCTACAACCAAAGAAATTTTTACTAACTAGCTTATATACAGCGTATTTAATTTACAAAGGGTAAATTTTCCCCCCTTATTTATACAGGCAACAGGGCTCCACCGTTGAGAGGCCTCAACCCTTAATTAAAGTCGCCAAGTACCTATATTACGTCAAATGTTATATTTAAAAAAAACGAATGCTGTACAAGGCTTTGGCTGTGGCGTCCTGGCGTCATACATTGTAGTCTCTTGTCGGAATGCAATATAACGGTCGCGTCATCGACATTGTGGATGTCTTGTCAACAGTGAATAGACTTCTACCAAGTGCGCTTTACCTTACCACCCATGTCTACGGAACTTATAAGCTGGCTAGTCAAACATAACCCCACAATTAATAAAATGAGTCTGTAATCCCACAGACACTAGATACATTTTCGGATGGCTTTACATTTAGTAAAGCCTGGATTAGCACCTGGATTTTCATCACATATAATTAATCGTTTACACCAATTACTTATATAAGCTGTGCTGTATGTTAATTACTAATTATTTACATCTAAATTTTCTTCCCAGAAATGGTGAAATACAGGTAATATTTTTGTATAACTGACATTTTGAATAATGTGTGTATTTGGAAAATAAATTAATTATATTTTAACTGTATGTTATACAACTTCATACGAATTACGTTGTTAGGCAAAATATGTTAAATTGAGAGCCGAACATTATTTTGACGGTCGAGGATTTCCTACGTAAAAAGACATGATTATTTAAAAATCTTTGTGGGCATACGAAGAATAACCTAAATAAAGGACAAATAAACAAACATGTTACCCACTTACCCCACTTCACCTCAGCCTATAATCCTTTTAGCCTCGATCCAGATACACTCAAGCATAACATAGTACCTACATAATGTCTATCGTACTAATGTGCCTCGCTAATGTTGATTATTGTGAAGTAGTACTCTTCATTAAACAGTTCCACTAACTTGTGACTGCAAAAAGTTCTGTTCTTTGATTCCAGCGGCGTAAGAAAAATAAAGTGCCACTCAAATTGTGCTCAAATCTACTCTGTGTATCTGTAGTGAATCTGCTCTAAATATCATTCGGAAATATAGCAGTAAGCATGTTTGCGAAGTTAAGCAAATAATGGAGTCAAACACTCAAGCTTTCGAGCGAAGGGGCATGCAGTAACCCATGAAAAAAAAAACTATCAAATAATAATAATTTTAATTGCTTTGAATTTAATAATATGTGGTAATGGTAATGTTTTTGAAATTAAATTTCCACGACATTTAATTAGGACTGAAGAACAGAAGTGTAAGAATGGGTCATGTTCTACACAATATTTCTATTAAATACTTAAAAATACAACTTTAAATAATTCGACATTCACCGATTACCTCTCGAAATTGTTCATTCGATATCGATGGATTCAAAACTCTTATTAGCCAAATCATAAAGGAACTATAGCCAAACGATGAAAGTAGATTAATTGTATTGAAAGTTATCTCCGTTATCCAATTTCACAGTCTAAATACGAGTAAAAATAAAAGAAAAAATCTATTATTTACTATCGCGGAAACTCTTAGACTCGACTGTCTCCAACACACCAACCTGCTATAAGAACGACGATAAGATTCCTCACTCAATAGCCGAACGCCTTCAACCGGGAGACACTAATTATCACAAGTTCACGCCTGGGTACAAAGACGAAACAACTTGCGGATCCCTCGCAGACGCCTAGACGGGTTGCTGAAAACCTCGTAAAAATCTTCCGCTCTCAATAGACTCACATTCACAATCTCCTTAATAAAATACACACCTATTTCTACAGCCAATAGTTATCTCAAGTTTATCAAGATACTTTCACTGCGCGTCAATCAAAATAATTGCATTCACTGTCATTATTGCACATTATATAAACATTACACGTTAAGTTATTACTGTTATTAGTGAGTAAGTAAAGTAGTATTATTAGTGTAGTAGTTTACTATTGCCAATTACGCAGGCACTGTCTCTTGAATGAGATCTAAGTAGTTTTCTTACGATAACAGGAAAATGGCTACAGGTTTTTACTTATACCAAAACAGTAATGAGTATAGAGTCAAGGTTACACTACAAATACTAATTTTATTAAATCGCCTGAATGCGTATGCAAAGGTACGTTGTGATTTAGTCACCCTCAGCAAGCATCTGGCGACATTGAATGGTGGTAATAAAACCATATATTGTTTTCTGTTTTAACTTAAGTAATCATTTGATAGAAATATTTAGCATATCAAAACTATGCGTATCATAACTATCTAGACTATTGATTTTTATTATGATTTTTGTTTAAACATTACATAACAGGACTTTTTAAATTTTTACTATTCGTTTTATTGCAAATTAAGTACTTAATAGGCTTATAAGTGCTACAAAATTAAGCGACAACAGGATCGTGACCGTGAAGATGACAATGAAAGGTAGATATTTAAGCAAGCAAATAATCTTACTTCCGTGATGTCCTTGAATCAATATAATTATATCGTACTGAGTAATATGAATCACCTCCATAAAGATGTAGTCTACATAATAACAAGTATACAAGATCATACTCGCGCAATTTTCTGACCGAGATTTCTAATAGATGTCCGATGGTTGTTGTGGGATTTTTACCCACTAAAATCTCTTCGATCCCCTGGACAGCCACCTGACACCGATGAGATTTCGGGATCCTCTAAGAACAGCATGTGTCGTGAACAGCATGGACACTGGACACACATGAATGACAAATTCCGACCGAAAATCTAACCCGGTACCCCTCTATAGCTAACAGGGTCACTAACTATTAAGCTGCAACGTAATCTTTACATAAATAATTATTGACTATACGAATATTTGGTATCAAAACAAAGCTGCGAGATAATTTGTATATCTCAAGACGAAACATCAGAAAATGTAACAGGAAAATAAACATGTAATATCAATCCCAGTCAGCTTGGTAACACAATTAGTAAAAAAGCAATTTATCAAGGCAATTACTTTAATTAATACAAGTTTTAAGCATATAATCAAGTTCTTGCTTAACCATTTCACGGAATTAAATGTAACGATATGAACATCAATAAAAATAAAATTTACGATGTTCTAAAATTTAAAATGAATCTTCTATCTTACAGGTTCGTTGTAACCAAATAATTGTGAGTCGTCAACATTTAAATATATATCGTTGTTACTATGTTCAGATAATGTTACTAAAAATATTTAAAAATATTATTAGATTTGTTGCTCAAAACCTACGCCTAAGTAGTACCTACCTGCATAAATATTATATATAAAAAGGTATCAGTAAAAATAAATTTTAAACGCACACATTGTTTTTATTCGTGAACTGATAAAAATTAAAAAAATTACACACACGTACACAACAAAGAGTGAACCTGCATTTAAATCAATTAAGCAGTAATATGTATTGCCGGAAATAACCAATCGGCAATAACTCTTAAAATTATTGTCGTAGCATCTATCTCGTTAACAGAATACTGGGGGCACCTACATATTAGTAAAAGTTTACTAAATTACCTATTACAAACATCGGTCACTTACAATTTTATTATATGCATATATATTATCCTCGTGCATTGATTTTAATTTAAATAACATAGTCTCCCTTTAAATAAATATTTTAAATACATAGGTATGTGATTTTTTTAACGTATTTTTATTACACGTGCACCACAATAACATTATAATATTATTCCAATATCAAGTCAAGTTTATGGTTGTTTTACGACAACTGGATGTTATAACAGTTCGTAATGTAACGTACCTAATCACGTACTCAAAATTAGCGAGTTCAAGGCTAACCACGATAAACTCAGACATTATTAGTAAATTGAAAACGATATCTTGACGAGATAAAGCTTAACGAATCGCGTGGCAAACGTTCCAGTCTCGAAATAGTTACAAACATGTTAAGTTTTTATTACAATCAAATTTCGCACGGGTTTGACTAAATCAAACTAAATCGATTCTATTGTACTATCGTGACCCTGAATGATCCTACACAATCTCTGCTTACGTCTGTTAGCTATCTGCACTGACTCAGCTAAACTGGCATTAGAAATATGATGTATCAATAATTTATGTACCAAAGCGGCGACGGAAAAAACATTGGATAGACGAAAAAAGAACAAAACAATTTATACATCTATTCAAGTAGATTGATATTGATAAAGACTAGAACCATAAACAAAATTGTTTTTACCATAAGCTCAATACGGAAATAGTTATAAAAGGGTATTAGCCAATACCAAAGGCACCACAAATGCCAAAAACAGAAAAAACACGTAAAAAATAATGTCACAGTCGAATTAAAAGGCCATCGATTGCAAGGAGCCTAAGAATTGGTTGCTTTACACTATCTATAAGTACTGTCGGAATTTAAATAGGTGATGCAAACCCCAGCTAAAGCTGGATGTGTCCATTAAAAGGTATCTATGACGTAGGTGCCGTAGTCTATGACTCTACAGGATACAACACAAACAGAAGAATTTGCTTTAGATACAAGATGGACGAAAAATACATATCATTTATTCATTCTAGAACCTATATCTCAAATTTTCTGACACTAAAAATATATTTAAATATATTTCACGTGTCCCTTAGCATAGTCCCCTATATACAGGTACTAAATATTTCCTTTCATATTATATTGGCATTCGACCTAGCTAATTAAAAGCAAAGTAATTTTTAACGCAATAAATGCCGCCGCATCGGCAAAATTACGGTCGATAATACTGAAAAAGTATGAATTTTAAATCGATTTAGCTGCTATTGTGTCAGAACTATAATTAAGGCAATGTATTTTAATTGTTCATATCCAGGTGTGTATGGAGGCCGCTGCGAATTTAGTGTGCATCCATTATTATTATAATTACAAATAATGTTATGAAGGAAGCGAAAACCTAGTAAACCGCACGTGGCTAGAGTGATTTCAATACAACCTATAATCCATCAACCAAGTCATAACATTGCATTATTGAGTCAATTTTATTGGGTTCTCACATAATACTATATAATAAAATAATGCTGGTAAAATTGGAATAGATAAACTTCATCATGTTTGTAAAAAAATTGGACCCGTCTCTACCGTGCATGTTTATTTAATTTAATTAATCTCCGTGTCTAAAATCACGTTTATGATTAATGTTATTCAGGCAAACGATAATTAAATTTACGCGACGCACGTGTAAACTTATGTTGTCACTTGTTTTTACAAACAGATATTGGATTTCCAAGAGGGAAGCATTCTATACATTATTCGGATAAATCACACGAAATTTCAAACAAGGTGTCAAAGATTCAGTGAACAGAAATAATGTCCTATAGTTAATCATGCATTGTCATCCACACTAAATGTGTGTACAAAATTTCAGCTCAATCGGTTGAACTTATCTGCTTCAAAATTGAGTTGCAAGATTCCACTAGAACAAACATACATACATACACTGCAAGTTAAATTAAAGCTTTAATTTAAACTCATCATTCAAAATTTTTATTCCGCTGAGAATCGAACCCAGCTCCCTTTGAACGAGATTATTGCTCCACACGAGTTGTCGTTGGAATTTATGCATATAAGTATAAGTATAAACGCGAATGCAAAGGTAAACAGTAGGTAATGTTTACAACAGTAATATTGCGGGTGCACAGATAAGATAGTGCAGTTAACCAAACATCTCCTATAGGCCTTGTCCTCGCCATCTCCCTTCGCCTACTGCTCCACATTCATTGTAGTTACGTAGCACACAAGGACGATCAATAACGTCCATTTCATATGAATATTTCAAAAGACCCTTCCTAACTGACGTATTTAAAACACGGAAGTCCTAACACCAACAGTTTTTAGTTTGCCACGGTATTTTATAGCAAATTAATAAAAACATAATGGAATATGATATGTTTCCTGTATGTTAATGTATATGTCTGTAAAAAATGTGTTTATATTTTTTTAAATGGTTTGTACTTCGCGATTAATTTTTAATTGTACTAAATATTATAAGAGCAAAAAAATGACATAATTGTTAAAAGGTTTTTATTAACTTAATTATTTATACCTTCATCATATTCAGTGATTGTCACCTGTCAATCATATAATCTGAAATCCAGTTGGTGGTAATAATAACAAATAAAAGTCAATATGTCTTTGTGTCAACTTAAATGGTTTTAACAGAAATCACACGTACTCAATTGCCTATATAATTATTTGAAAGATATTTATTATTCTTTGAGTTACCGACATTATGTAAAAGACTCAGATAAAAATTTTATTATTCCAGTTCTCAGATTAAGGAATTTTTTATTCAATGGTGATAACATACAAATTACTTTTTTATTCACGTGGTTTGTTCCACAACCTTATATACTTCTATAGACTCATGTAGAATGCAAGGTCATAATACAGAACACGGGCCAAATACAAGCCAAATCTTACAACAAAATGGGTGTGTTGGATTACAGATATAATCGACTAGGAACTGCGTACCCATGTAATGAGTTTAAAATAAACACAGTTACTTCCGTGAATGTAGCCGACAAGAATTATTCTGGTTTTGAGAGAGGTAGGTTATATTGGGGCCTCCGAATAACGGTTCCATGGCCTGCACAGCCTGCACTAGCTAGGAACTAGTACTGGAATGTTACTGAACAGACTCGTTGTAGGAAATTCTGTAATCAAACTTGTATTCAGCAATCAAACTTGTAACCGATTCCGTCGATATAATGGTGAATAAAAGTTATTTGTTTATAATTAAATTAAGCTTAACAACAATTGGACCCATTGGACGTATTTACCTACATATTATTATGTTTTATAATGTAGTAGAAAATAATGTAATGTAATAAGAAACGTAATGTAATAAATGTAGAATCCGACCATTAATTATTTTTTGTAAATTTCTAGAACATTCTGTACCATTTGGTCGGTTTTCTTATCGATGTATTTCCTAAAAATACTTTTTATTCTCTTAAATCTTACATTATATGTATCAATTAAGACAAAAGGCAACCACACACACATACATACAAAACCCGCGTACATTTTAAATCTCGTCGTATATCAATATGGCATCCCGTCACGGTTGAGGATAGCCGACAGTCTGATGATTAAAAACACTCTCAACAACTTCAGTAATTCACCAGTGACTGATTTAAACTGATTTGATACAATTTTCTAGAAAAACGAAACTGAAATTACCTAACTAACTAGTTTTTGTATGGAACATGAACAAAGATAAAATTGTAGACTCATAAAGCATTATGCAATGCAATAAGGATTCCTATACTCGGTATACATATAGTATAACACGAATTCCATTCTAATCTACTCCTCACTTGATCTTCTCTTAAGGTAAACCCTCAACATTAAATTGTTTATTAAAAACATGGTATAGTCTTCTAAACATATAATTAAACTGTAACTGATCGCTGTCTGTACATGAGTACATGGCAAATATGTATAT